>JACEIK010004519.1:59868-81504 GCA_018107945.1 Datura stramonium
AAACTAAATCCGTAGGAATGCTCCCTGCTGCTAAATACCTCGGTATCTGAGGTTAATTTGAATTTGGACTACATTTGACGGCGTAATCGAGCGATAATTACTAATATTCTTCGTACCCTCTGTCTTCTGTCTCGTTTTCTGGAAATTATCTGATGAATTAATAAATAAAACCGAAGTGGAGGCTTTATATACTTGTGCCTGGTCAAGGCCAACGTGTCACGGAGCCAACGCAGAGGCTCCCCCTCCATGACACGTTGCCATCGCGGAGGGGCTCTGCCCCGGCTCATTCCGCGATGGTTCGACAGGTTTCTCATCCGGTCTTTTCCCGGGCCTTTTTCTAGCATGTATTGCTTTCAAATATTCTTAACCAACACGCGAATAGGCCATCTATGTGTCAGGAATTTTACGGGGTGTAACAATGCCATTCCACCAATAGACTTCCTGTAGGTCACGGTACATGTTGGTGTCACCTGGATGTACAACATATATGGATACGTGAGCCTCGTGCAACATCTAGTCTCTCAAATCATAAACATCCGCAACACATAAGAGACCCTAGTATCGATGCACACCATCTCCCCCTTTGGAGAAGACCTCTACCTTCTAATTCTAAACAGAATCCTTCAATTTCACCAAGATAAGGTCTTCATCTTTTCTAGCTTTTACATCGACAACCAATAATGATTCTGACCCATTCTGAACAATTATTCCACCATCTGTCGAGTTGACCAAACGAACTCCCAACTGCGCAAGTCTGTGCACATCTTTCGCCAATTCCTTCTTCTCCTCCTCTACATGGGACACACTCCCCGTAGATAGTCTACTAAGAGCGTCCGCTACTACATTTACCTTGCTCGGGTGTAAAAGGACACTCATATCATAATCCTTGAGTAGCTCCAACCATATCCTTTGATGCAGATTGATATCTTTCTAGGTAAACACATATTGTAGGCTCTTGTGGTCCTTAAAAACATATATATGGACCCCGTACAAATGACTTGTTGCCCTGACCACGAGTCGTTGCTCCTCTCGTGGTCACCCCTAGACCATGAATTCCTGCCTTTCTTCCCTTCACTTCACGAGTGACGTAATGACTTGTGGGGTACATCACAGATCACTGGATGACTCGTCCTATGACCTGGTGCAAAATTCCCTATTTTCTCCATTTGAACCCTCGGATATTATCTTAGGGTCTTTCGGGGTATTATAATATCTCCTCCTTTGGAACATTCATCTTCAAATGTGAATAAGCATACTGAAAAGTTGGAGAATATAAAAAACATCTCAAATACTGAACACCTAAAGTAGAAAACTGATAGAGTGACTAACTCAATACTGACATACATGAATGAACTGAATTCATGAATCACACATACATACATTGACATGAAAGGAACTGGGACACATGAACTGAACATGAAACTGAGTAGAGTAGTAAGGAGAAAACTGATACCTCAAATTGGAACTAATTCGAAAGGGAATAGATGCTGGTAATTAGCCATTATATATACTTTGGCTTCGAATGCAGCTCCCTCAAAATGTTGAATCCTCCACAAAACCTTTATTGAAGAACTTCTTTGTTTCTTAGCTTCCGAACACGACGATAAAGTATTTCCACCGGAACATCTCCGTAGTTAAGCTTTCCTTCACACCTACGCTCTCTTCAAGGACAACCAGAGCTGGATCACCCATGCACATCTTTAAAAGTGACACATAGAAAACTGGATGTACTGACGCTAACTCTAAGGGCAATTCCAACTCATAGGCCACCTTACGAACACATCTCACAATCCGGTAAGGGCCAAGTAACGGGGATAGAGTTTCCCCTTCTTTCCGAACCTCATCACCCCCTTCATGGGAGATACCTTCAAAAGCACCTAATCATCAACCTCAAACTCAAGTTCTCTCCTCCTCACATTTACATAGGACTTTTGACGACTCTGAGCTGTTTTCAACCTTTCCCATATAAGCTGAAGTTTCTCCATTGCCTCATGAATTGAATCTAGTCCTATCAAATTAGCTTCATCAACTTCAAACCAATCCATAGGTGATCTACATCTCTGCCCATAAATATCCTCAATCGGAACACTCTAAATGATGGAATGATATATGTTGTTATATCCAAACTAGATGAGAGGAAAATTCATCCCAACTACCTTTGAAATTAATAAAACAGGCTCTAAAAATGTCCTCTAGGGATTAAATGGTCACTTCAGCCTGACCGTGTGTTTGCAGGTGAAAAGTTGTGCTAAGCTTGACCTGAGTGCCAAGTCCCTTGTGAAACAATTTCAAAAACTGGGAGGTAAAACTGAGTACCTCTATCTGATATGATGTATATGGGCACTCTATGCAACCAAAATAACTCCTGAATATAAGACTTAGCATAATCCTCCTTTGAATTCGAACTTTTGACTGGTAGGAAATGAGTTGTTTTAGTCAACCTATCTACGACAACCCAAATGGAGTTATACTATTGACGAGTACGAGGAAACCCTTTAAAGAAGTCCATATTGATTTCCTAACACTTCCAAGTAGGAATACTAATTTCTTGAAGCACACTTCCAGGTCTTTGATGCTCAACTTTCCCTTGTTGACAATTTGGATGCTTACCCACAAACTTTGCTATGTCCTTCTTCATGTCATTCCACCAATAAACTTCCCGTAGGTCACAGTACATTTTGGTGGCACCTGGATGTATAGAATATCTAGAACAATCAGCTTCATGCAACATCTTCTCTATCCAGTCATCAACACCCAGTACACACAGATTACCCTGATATTGTAGTACACCATCTCCCCCTTTGGAGAAGACCTCCACCTTATGATTATGAACAACTTCCTTCAACTTTACCAAAATAGGACCCTCGTCTTTCCTAGCGTTGAATTCGGTCACCTAGAAAGATTTTGATCCATTCTAAACAATGATACCACCATATATCGAGTCAACAAGATGAATTCCTAATCATGCAAGCGGGTGCACATCCATTACTAACTCTTTCCTCTTCTCATATACATGGGTCACACTCTCCATAGAAAGCCTCATCTACCACAACATTAGCTTTGGCTAGATGATAAAGGACACTCATATCATAATCATTAAGAAGCTCAAACCATGTCCTTTGAAGTAGATTTAGATCCTTCTGAGTAAAAACGTATTGTAGGCTTTTGTGGTCTGTAAACACATCCACGTAGGCCCCGTACAAATAGTGTCTCAAAATATTCAAGGAAAATACTACCGCTACCAACTCGAGGTCGTGAGTCGGGTAGTTCTTTTCATGGACTTTCAGCTACCTAGAAGAATAGGCTATAACCTTACCATGCTGCATTAGTACACAACCAAGGTCGATCCCCGTGGCGTCATAATATACCACAAACCCAACGATACCCTCAGGTAGAGTCAACACTAGTACTAGGGTGAGTTGAGTCTTCACCTCTTGGAAGCTCTTCTAACAAGCCTCCAGCCATTGAAACTTCACTTTCTTCTGGGTCAACACAGTCAATGGTGCCGCAATGGATGAAAACCCTTCAACAAACCTCTGGTAGCAAAACACTAAACCCAAGAAGCTACTGATATCTGAAGGGCTAACTGGCCTAGGCTAATTTTTCACAGCTTCTATATTTTGAGAGTCCACCTGTACACCCTCACTTGGCACAACATGATCCAAAAATGCAACTGAATGTAACAAAAACTCATGCTTGCTGAATTTAGCATACAACTAGCGATCCTTAAGATCTATAGCACCACCCTCAAATGAGAGGCATGCTCCTCTTCTCTCCAAGAGTATATGAGTATCATTTATGAACACAATCACGAACATGTCCAAATACGGCTTGAACACCCTATTCATCAAATCCATAAAAAATGCAGGAGCATTCGTTAGTCCAAAAGACATAACTACAAACTCACAGTGACCATACCGAGTCATGAAGGCTTTCTTCAGGAAGTCACTCTCTCTAACGCTGAGCGGATGATATTTGGATCTAAGATCTATGTTTTAGAAACACTTTGCACCCTGAAGCTGGTAAAACAAGTCATCAATTCTAGGGAGGGGATACCTGTTCTTGAATGTTACCTTATTCAACCACCGATATTCAATGCACATTCGAAGGGAACCATCCTTTTTTTTGACAAAGAGTACTGGTGCACCCCCACGGGGATTTTCTTGGTTTGATGAAACCCTTGTCTAAGAGGTCTTTCAACTGCTCCTTCAACTCCTTTAGCTCAGCTGGATCCATTCTGTAAGGAGAAATAGATATAGGCTTCTTATCGGGAAAAAGGTCAATACAAAAATCAATCTCCCACTCAGGAGGAATTTCAGGTAGATCATCTAGAAATACTTACGGATATTCGCACACTATAGGAACTAACTGGATATTTAGGGTTTTGGATGTGGAATCCTTAACCCTAACTAGATGGTACATGCAACATTTAGATATCATCTTTCTAGCCTTGATGTAGGAAATGAAACAACCTATAGGCACAACTAAACTACCCTTTCACTCTAGGACTGGCTCTCCCGAAAACTGGAACTCTACCTCATGGGCTCTACAATTTACAAAGGCATAACATGCATGTAGCAAATCCATGCCAAAGATAACATCAAAATCAATCATGGCTCGCTCTACTAAATATATTGAGGTGACTTTCTGAAGGACTGTGATAGCTAAATTTCTATATACCCGTCGAGCTATAATTGAATCACCAACTGGAGTAGAGATTGAGAAGGGTTCTTATAGGATTTAAGGATTGACTCCAAAAGTACAAGAAATATAGGGCATCACAAAAGTTAATGTAGCCCTTGGGTATAACAGAGCATATATATCAAGGTGGAATACTCGTGACATAAAAGCGACTACATCTGGAGAGGCCTCCTACTCCTAACGAGATGCGAGGGCATAGAAGCTGGGCGTACAGAACCAACCGTGAGAAATTGATATCCTAATAAAGCATTGTGGTCCAGCAATCTTTGACCAAATAGTCCGCTATCCCATGCACTCACTCACTCAAGCTCTCTGATCAACCACCATCTCTTGTGCATATTTGGACAAACGGGTGAACTCTAAAGCATGCTCCTAAACTGTCATGTTGTTCTACCTCAAGTTCACAAATTTAGCTGCTTTGATCTCCCTCATCTCTCGGGGTAAGAACTGATCAAAAAATGTGATGTGGAACTTAACCCAACCAATGGGACCAGCTCTAACTACCCTGCCATCATTCCACTGTCCGAACCAGATATGGGTAACCCCTTTCAATTTATAAGAGGCTAGCTCTGCGAAATCTTCCCCTATCACTCCCATGATCTGGGTGATTTTTCAGAATATCATCAGTAAACTCGTGTGGATCCTCGTCCACCATTCATCCAAGAAACTCTGGAGGGTTCATTCTAAGAAAGTCCCTGACTTTCGCCGCTACTGCATTCCCATTCTAGGGAATATGTGCTACCGCTTGATGGTTGACCTGGGTGGTCAAAGCTTGTGTCAACATCTGTATGGATGCCCTAAACTACGTATGGGAAACCTACTCGGGCACATGATCCTTGAGGGTTGGTGGGGTTTGCTTGTGTCCATCTTCATTGCCATTCTCATGGACATTCCCATTTATGCTCCTATTTCTTCTTCCACTAAGAGAGGAGGCATGATTCTGCAAACGTGTATATCACAAGTTAGAAGGATAGTGAGACATTTCATCGCATGACACAGTTCATGAAAGAAGGGAAGTTTCCTAAATGTTTTGTAGCCTCTTCTTCATAAGTGTGGCGCGCTTCACACACATGAAAAAGACTCTACTTAATGCATCTTTCAGACACCTTAGGAAACCTCAAAACCTTATGCTCTGATACAAGTCAACCCATTGCATGAACGTGACATCTAAAGCTCCGCATAATAAAGCAGAAGTTTAACATGTGAAATAGCGGAAGTCTGAGAATATAATAACATCTGAACACCTTTTTGAAGCTGAATACATACTATGTTTGATAAGCATCTACATAATGATGAGTTGATAGGATAAAACCCCAACAAACTCATTAAAAACTGTAACTGAAAATAGTGAATGCAAGATGATAAAAGGGTCCTCGAAGGATGAGGACTCACCAACTAACTGAGAGATGCTAACTCTAAGGATCTGTCTAATGGTGAGATTGAATTTTCATGCCCCGCCTTGGCAGGCATGATTGGCACCTAATGCTACACTGGGATCTAGGTTGACTTGGCCTGGCACAAGCACTGCTGGTACCTACCAGTGACTCATAACCAAAAGAACAAACTACTATATCTCGATTATAAACATAGCCTCGGGATGACAAGCCCACGCGCCACATGTAAAATAAAATAGCTAACCCAGCCAATACATAACAAAAAAGGGATCCTATGCGGGCTGATAAGACCACCATGTTATCTAGTTATAACAGGAATGAAAATAGGTAGCTATACTAGGCCCCACACGGCCAACATGTAAAATAAGAAATATATGAGCCCCACACAGCCAACAACAACCAACTGACTGAAGACTATAGTATGCAAACCTCTAAGACTGAAAACAAATTAGTTGAGACAGGGCCTCGGCCTACCCAAATGTTGTTCCAATAAAAGACGGTAATCTCTACACCCTGGCAACTCCGATTAATGGAGTTGGACAAACTGTTGACCTTGAATAGCTTCTAATAGAGGTCCTGAACTCTGTTTTTCTAAAACTACAGGCAAGTATGCAGTGCCCCATAGTTGGGCGTCACTACAATATGTACCGAATATGTAAGGTAGTAACCAAAGCTCATTAAAATGATAAACAACTGAAAGTGAACAATATTAAGGGCTAGAAGTTAACCTGTACTCTTTCTTATCCATAACCTGCATATGGTAAATCACTACACGTTATGAGCTGAAATTGTATAACTATTCATTTATAAGCTATAGCTAGAAAACAAATACATAGACAAGGACCTAACCTAGCCCCCATAAGTCGAGAAAATACAAGCAACACAGAACAACCTACCTAGGCCCCCATAAGCCGCGGCAAGTACCAATTCATCTATATACCACTATTGGTTCCCCGTAGACTTTGCTAGTAGCTCTAATTGTAATTGAGCCATATGGGCTCCTGCAACTATATCTGGACCCCGAGCCTTGGCTCCATCGAGGTTCATTGTGTAACTGTTGTAACTGGATCCTGAGCCTTGGTTCGACTATAGATCATAATGTAACTGTTGTAATTGGACCCTGAGCCTTGGCTCGACTATGGTCATAATGTAACTACTATAACTGGATACGACCCTCAAGAACTCAATCTGGTGTATCTCAATAAGGTCCTTATAACCTCAATCCGGTGTATCTCTATATGGCCTTTGCGACCTCAATTTGGTCCCTGCGGTTATCATACTGCTCCTGCGAGAATAGCCTTATAGGCTAAAAAATATGCCTAAACCCAAGCGTCGTGTGTAGAGACAAAGCCAACTAGTGTTAACTCTGACGAGTGTTACTATCTCATCGCTGCTGTCTTAATTCTATGGAATACATTTCTTCTGCATAGAACGTCTGTAGGGATGCTACTAATCGTATATACTCCTGAGCAGTCAGCCCTAACCTATTGTAGGTAGCTTATTATAACTCTTAGCTCGGAGATAAAACTAAATTATTGTGGTTTCAGTCCCTTAGATACTATCGTGGCTTGATCAGATTTCATGTGCCTTCTCTGGGTGATTCCTAACATTATAGGTATGTTTACCTAGACTTAGCCGTTCCTAGCAACCTGTACTTGAGTATCTTATAAGAGTAGGGTGGGGCGTTGGTCCCGTATCTAGCTACTAACAAATCTTCCTACTTAGGGTATCTACTGCTCTATCAGACTGGTAACAATAGGGGTAGTGCCTTGAGGGACCAGTATGATAAGCACCGCATCAACTGAAACTAAGTGTCACTAGCGGTAGCCACTACGTGGCAGACTGACCCTCAACTCTCTAGGAAATTCTAATTTCGCCGACTCTAGGGTAAGGCCATACTAACATAATTCTATCCCTAGAGGCGTCTGGTATGCCAACAGCCTCTGGACTAGATTTACTGACAATACAGGCGCCCAACTAATAGTTATATCACTCGGCTGCGCCTATGCCATTCAAGTTACTAATTAACTCCTAACTACTATCCATAAACTTCTAAAGTCTAGGAATGATAGCAAAACATCATTTCTACTTAAACAATGAACAGAAGAGTAGAGAAGTTTGTATGACGCTTCTAGCATGGGTCACCCCTAACATCTTCTTTCTTAACAAGGTTTACTACAATATACTCTTAGTATGCTTTGTAGCAGCTAGCCACAACATATTTAATCATAATCTACTAATAACATCTATTCATGACATACATGAACCTTATATACTAGCAGCTACCAATTACAACATATAGGATCGTTGTCAATACTCCAATTCATAAGTTGTATAATTATAGGACAAGAATAACATGAAGATGGAATAAGTCTTAGCATACTTCGAATATAGATTCTCGTTTAACTGATTAGATTAATCCTATAGCCAGCATTTCCACTCAACTGCAGTCATTACACTAAGAGAATAGTGCTAGTTTCAATACTAAATTCAGAAAATAAAGATATCTTTCAATAAAAACATTAACTATAACTTAACTCTGTTTAACCCGGCCAAAATCCCACAATTTCTCGAGAGTTCAGAAGGGAGAAATGCTTACCTGTTTCCTATAGTCGTTTAGGATTCAATTTGGAGTAATTACGACAACCTTACTCAGCGGGCTTCTGGGTAACCGAGCGAATCTTTAGAAAAACAATCCACAGTGATGCTCCTAATTTGCCTTGGAATCGTTACCCAAGGAGATTTTGTATTTAGATGAAGTTTGATGGCGTAATTCTGAAGAATTTTGATGAAAATCATAGGGTTCTCTCTGTTTTGGACGAAGGATACTTGATGTAAATGATGTAACTTAACTAAGGAACATATATATATTAATAGTTGGACGGTGTCCAGTAGGTGTGCGACGCGCTCCCCATCACGATGTGCCGTTGCCTGCGCTAGGGCAGGCTGCGCGACACGATGCCCTGCGCGCCGGCCTCGTGGCCTCGGCCACTCCCGTTTTACAACACGCTCGTGTTCTTACCTCAAAAGCCCTCTCCTGTGTGTTTCATATGCTAAAATTCTCAATATAAAAGCGCACACGACGATCTTACTACGGAGATCTACGTGGTGTAACATCCTTCCGCCTTTGGAACATTCGTCCTTGAATGTGGTCTTTAGGCTCCAAAGACGTAACTTCTTTAACTACTACCATAAAAATTTTGGCAGAGCCTCCTCCATAATCTGGACTATCTAAATACTTGAATCACAAAAATTGTCCAACATAGGCGTCTCACAGGACACTACAATAAACTATCCCACAATATAGAGGTAAATAACTGAGCAGTACTTAGTAATATAAGTAATGAAATAACATCGGAAGAATGTTCTCATCTCAACTATACTATTTGGGTCAAGTATGGAACATATGAGGATACCTAGATCTCATATTATCTTCAGCTTCCCAAGTCATTTCTTCCATATTTCTGTTCCTCCATAAGACTTTAACGGAAGTTATGTCTTTAGTTCTCAGTCTACGAACCTGTCTATCTAGTATTGCATCTGGCATCTATTCTTAAGTTAACTCTTCGGTAACTTGAATATCCTTAACCGAAACAACCTGAGACGGGTCTCCTATACACTTTCGCAGCATATACACATGAAAGACTAGGTGAACTGATTCTAACAGGCAACTTTAATTACTATTCCACACGGCCTACTCGTCGAAGGATTCAATACGGCCAAATAAATCTAGGGCTAAGCTTGTCCTTCTTACCAAATCCCATCATGCCCTTCATTAGCAATGTTTTAGGAACACCTAGTCATTGCTTCAATTTCTAACTTCTCCATAAGCTAGAGTAAGACTTCCGGTGACTCTGGGCTACTATTACATATCTCTGAATTAGATTAATTATTTCCCTCCGACTGATGCAGTATGCTCAGTTTAATTATCCCTGACTTACCTGCTTCAGGCCGTTATGTAAGAAACCTACATTCCCACCATTAACATAACTCCGAGTGTCTGAGTCGTGTGCTCTAATTGGCTATTTATTTGCGAATAAGGGGCGGTACTTAAATTAACATGCGTTCCAATCTATCCTGTTAGCTCTTCCTAAACCAAACTATGAGTTGTGCCCCTTTCTTAGAAGTTAATGGACACTGAGATACCATATAGCCAGAATATTTTTTTCGTATTCAATTCGGTGTAATCTTTAGCTGAAACATCATTCTAATTGGCAGGAAATAAGTTATTCTCATTAGCTTCTCAATAATGACATAATAGAGTCACGTTTACACTTGGTATGAGGTAACCGTATAGCTATATTCATATTGTCTACTACCCCATTGCACGCGGGCATGACTATTCTCTAAATAAGCCCGCCCAATTTATAATGCCTCGTTTTCTCTTGCTGGCCATTGGAGCTCTGTGTCACAACTCGACAATATCCTTCTCCTTCCTTTGCTAGTAGTAAATCTCTTTTATAACCTAGCACGTTTTCATCAAAAATGAGTGGGCGAAATGACGGGCATGGTATGCCCTGCTACAATCTACCGATGAAACTCTGCCACATTTAGAACATATAGTGGACCTCTGGGTCACAAGACTGTGTCCCCTACAATCTCTAAGGCCGGTGAGTCCTTTTGTTGGGCCTTATCTCTGGCTACACTAGGCTAGGGTCTCCGTACTATCACTCCTTTGCTTCCAAAACTAGTGGTTACATTACAGTGTTCTAGGTTACAACCCCACTTTCCAATATATCACCCTACCGCTTATTTCTAGACATTCAGTGGAGATACCAAGCTCTATCAGCCTACTACCGCCTGGAGGCTATTCTATTCTCCTCTAAAGTTAGATACTCATACCTTCCCCTTGCTTCTATGGGATGAGATCTAGGGTTCATGCCTCCTGCATCTTACTAAAAAGGATGCTACTAGCCAAGTCTGTTCACTTGAATCATTCTGACCTGCACTCGGGCCAATTTCATTCATATAATCTCTTTGTCCTTCGACATAACAAACTAGGGTCATAGCCATTATTCTTCAGGTATGCCATACCGTTATCCACACCCCTCAATGGGGTTATTCTACTTATAGCTTCAACTTTACTATTGTTGGGAATTTATTGCTTATGGACTCTCACCCGCACCTCAGTGTTTCTAGCAATCTTACCTACCCTTTTGATTTACGTCTATGATGGTCTAGGTTACCTACTTAAACACTAGGGGTCTTAATCACTTCCTAACTTTATTTTCGGAATCAACGATTCTAGCCCCCCTCATTTATCATTCATGCTGGACAATAACGTGTTAATCTTTATGCTTTTTACTATACTGAAAGAACAAGATGGGAGGTGGGGAAACAACCCTATCATTCTATAATAGGCTAAGGCGCAAGATTCAACAAACTCTAAAGGTTGGAGGTGCAAATCTCGCACAATCCTTCGCATTTTTCAGGTAACCCAAAATTAACTGTCGCTCCCGTATTATCCTAAATATTCACTGAGTAATACAACTCATATGTATAACATATTACTGATCTCTTACTCTGAGGCTGTAAAAAGAAATGGGGACAGTGCTGGCATATCTATTACCGTATGATGTTCCTAGTGCCTCAAGAGGATGTTGGGGTGATTAAAAGACGTCTACCCTAGCCCTTAGGCTAATTGTCTCCCCCCCCAACAATGGCACCTCACCGGTACCCTCTCCCGCTGTTGTAGATGACTTGCAGCTGAATGAAGTCTATCCCATATCAAACATTATTCTAGACAAATATAACAATGAAAGCTTAGGGACTCATCCCTATACAACTGGGCTCTATAGCACGATTTGAGAAGAACGTGGGGTAATCATACTATCATGCCTTGTAGCCTCGTACTTATAAAATGTGGTGCATAACACATTTATAAACAAGACTCTACTAGACACGGCTTGCAGACTCCCTGGGATACGACCTGCTCTGATACCAAGTTTGTCACGCCCCACCTTGGGAGGCATGATTGGCACCTAATGCCACACTGGGATCTGGGCTGACCTGGCTAGGAACAAGCACTACTGGTGGCTATCAGCAACTCATAACAAAAAAAAACAAACTGCTATATCTCGGTTGTAAACACAGCCTCGGGCCGACAAGGCCACGTAGTACCTGTAAATGGAAACAGCAAACCTAGCCAATACATAACTAAAAAGGGATCCTATGCGGGCTGAAAAGACCATGATGTTGTCTAGTTATAATAGGAATGAAATCAGGCAGCTATACTAGGCCCCACATGAAAAACATCTAAAATAAGACATACATGAGCCCCACACAGCCCGCAACAACCAACTAACTGAAGACTATAGTTTGCAACCCTCTAAGACAAAAAACATATTGGTTGGGACAGGGCCTCAACCTACCCAAATGCTATTCCATTAAAAGGTGGTAATCTCTACATCCTGGAAACTCTGGATGAAAGGAGCAGGACAAACTGCTAACCATGAATAGCTGTTAATAGAGGTCCTGAATTCTTTCAGTCTAAACCTACGGACAAGTATGCAGCACCCCATAGTTGGGCATCAGTACAATATGTACCGTATATGTAAGGCAATAACCGAAGCTGATTAAACTGATAAAGAACTTAATGTGAACAAATAGAAAGGGCCAGAAGTTAAGCTGTACGCTTTCTTATCCAAAACCTGCATATGGTAAATCACTACACGTATATCAACTGAAACTATATGACTATTCATTTATAAGCCATAGCTGGCAGACAACTACATAGACAAGAACCTAACCTGACCCCCATAAGCTGGGAAGGTACAAACAACAAAGAATAGCCTACTTGGGCCCCCATAAACCTCCATAGGTACCAATCATCTATATATCCATATTGGTTCCCCGTAGACTCTGCAAGTAACTGTAACTGTATATGAGCCATCTAGGCTTCTGTAACTATATCTGGGCCCTGATCCTTGGCTCGACTAAGGGTCATAGTGTAACTGCTGTAATTGGATCCTAAGCCTTGGCTCGACAATGGATCTAATGTATTTGTTTTAATTGGATTCTGATCCTTGGTTCGACTATGGATCATAATGTAACTGTTGTAACTGGACCCCGAGCCTTAGCTCGACTATAGGTCATAATGTAACTGCTGTAACTGGACCCCGAGCCTTGGCTAGACTATGGGTCATAATTTAACTGTTGATAACTTGATACGGCCCTCACTACCTCAGTCTATTGTATCTCAATACAGCCCTCATGGCCTCAATCTAGTGTATATAAATATGGCCCTCACGACCTCTATATGGTCCCTGTGTGTATCATAACGCTTTTGCCAACATAGTCCTATAGGCAACAGAATATCCCTTAACCCAAACATCGTGTGCAGAGACCAAGCCAACTAGGGTTAACTCTGACGAGGGTTAATAAGTCATCGTTGTCGTCTTAATTCTATTCATAGCAGCTGACCATAATTGGTTTACTCTAGAATACTTGTCCTCTGCATAGAACAACTGTAGAGCTACTACTGATGGGATATTCTCCTGAGCAGTCAGCCCTAGCCTTCTGTAGGCAGCTTATTATAACTCTTAGCCAGGAGGTAATACTAAAGTATTGTGGTTCCAGTCCCTTAGACACTAACTTCGTATGATCATATTTCATGTGCCCTCTCTGGACGATTCCTAACATTGTAGGTATGTTTACCTAGACTTAGCTGTTCCCGGCAACCTGTACATGAGTATCTTATAAGTGTAGGCTGGGGCGTTGGCCAAGTATCTAGCTACTAACAAAGCTTCCTCCTTAGGGTATCTACTGCTCTATCAAACTAGTAACAACTGGGATGATGCTCTGAGCGACCAGTACGATAAGCACCGCATCAAGTAAAACTAACTGTCGCTGGCGGTAGCCACTATGTGGCAGACTGACCCTCAACTCTCTAGGCAACTCTAATTCCGCTGACTCTAGGGTAAGGACATACTAACATAATACAGTCACTAGAGGCGTCAAGGTACGCCAAGGACATCTGAATGAGCATTACTGATAATATGGGCGCCCAACTGATAGATATTTCGCTCAGATGTGCGTATGCTGTTCAACTTACTAACTCAGGCCCAACTGCTATCCACAAACTTCTGAAGCCTAAGAATGAGAGCAAAACATTATCTCTACTAACACAATGAACAGAAGAGCAGAGGAGTTTCTATGATTCTTCTAGCGTGGGTCAACCTTAATATCTTCTTTCCCGACAAGGGTTACTACAATATACTCTTTGTATGCTTTCTAGTAGCTATCTAAAATATATGTAATCATAATATAATCATAACAGCTATTCACGACATGCATGGACTTAATATACTAGCAGCAGTTAATTACAACAGATAGGATCATTGTCAATGCTAAAAAAACATATGTCGTATCATTATAGGATGAAAATAACTTGCCAATGGAATAATTCTTAACATACCTCAAATGTAGATTCTCATTTAACTGATTAGTTTCATCTTGTAGCCAGCGGTTCCACTCAACTGCAGTGCTTACGCTGAGAGAATAGTTCTTGTTTTAATACTAAATTCGGAAAATAATGATATCTTTTAAAAACAACATTAACTATAACTCAACTATGTTTAACTCAGTCGAAATCCATAATTTCTCGAGAGTTCGGAAGGGAGAAATGCTTACCTGTTGCTTGTGGCCATTAAGGATTCAATTTGGAGTAATTCCGACAACCAATACTAGACGGGGTTCTTGCTCACCGAGCGAATTTTCAAGAAATAACTCTGTAGTGATGCTTCTTGTAGGCCTAGGACTCATTACCCAGGGAAAATTTGTATTTAAACAAAGTTTGACGGCGTAATTTGGAAAAAAAAATTGATGAAAGTCGCGGGGTTATCTATGTTTAAGCCGAAGGATACTTGACGTAAATGATCTAACTTAACTAAGGAACATATATATTTATGGTTGGGCGGTAACTGGGGGTGTGCGGCGCGCCCCCCATCGTGTTGCATTAGGGGCGCAATGCACCACTGCTTGCGCCAAGGTAGGCTGCGCGATGTGGTGCCTAGCGCGCCGGCCTCATGGCCTCGGCCCCCGTCCGTTTTACAATGCACTCGTGTGCTCACCTCCCAAACCCTCTCCTGGGTGTTTCAAATGCTAAAATTCTCAATGTACATGCCCACACGATTATCGTAGTACACAGATCTATGGGGTGTAATATCCTCCTCCCTTTAGGAACATCCATCCTCGAATGTGGTCTTTAGACTCCAAAGACTTAACTTCTTTAACTATTGTTGGAAAATTTTTGACAGAGTCTCCTCCGTAACTTGGAGTATCTAAAAACCTTGAAACGCAAAAATGTCCAATATAGGCATCTCATAGGCGCTACAACCAACTATCCCACAATATAGAAGTTAATAATTGAGTAGTACTTAGTAATATAAGTAATGAAATAACATTTGAACAACGTTCTCACCTAAATTGTAATATCTATGTCAAGTCTGGAACAAATGAGGATACGTAGATTTCATATTATCTTCATCATCTTCATTTCTTCCACATTTTTGTTCCTTCATAGGACTTTAATAGAAGCTATGTATTTAGTTCTCAGTATACGAACTAGTCTATCTAGTATTATAGCTGGCATCTCTTCGTTAGTTAACTCTTCGGTATCTTGAACATCCTTAACTGGAACAACCTGAGATGGGTTCCCTATACACTTTCACAGCATAGACACATGAAAGACTGGTGAACCGATTCTAACTCTGGAGGAAACTCTAATTCATATGCCAAACGTCCTATTCGTCGAAGGATTCAATATAGCCCAATGAATCCAGGGATAAGCTTTCCCTTCGTACCAAAGCCCATCACACCCTCCATTGGAAAATTTTTAGGAACACCCTGTTATTGCTTCAACTTCTAACTTCAACATAAGATAGAGTAAGACTTTCGTCGACTCTGGGCTGCCGGTACATATCTATGAATTATTTTAACTGTTTCCCTCCAACTAATTCAGTATGCTCGGTTCAATTATCCCTGACTTACCTGCTTCAAGTTGTCATATAGGAAACCTACATTCCCACCTTTAACATAACTCCGAGTTTCTGAGTCATGTGCTCTTCTTGGCTATTTATTTGGGGATGAGGAGCGGTACTTAAATTAACATGTGTCCCAATTTGTCCTGATAGCTCTTCCTAAACTTAACTATGTGTTGTGCCCCTTTTTCAGAAGTTAATGGACACTGAGATACCATATAGCCAGAATGTTTTTTGGCTATTTAATTTGGTGTAATCTTTAGCTGAAACGTTGTTCTAATTGGAAAGAAATTAGTTAATATCATTAGCTTCTCAATAATGACAAGATAGACTCACGTTTATGCCTCGTAAGAGGTAACTTTAAAGCTATTTTCTACTCCCCACTTGCATGCAGGCATGATTATTCTCTAAATTAGCCCGCCCGGTTTCTAAGGCCTCGTCTGCTCTTGCTACGTCAGAACTCGACAATATCCTTCTCCTTCCCGTGCCAACATTAAATCTCTATTATAACCTAGCACGCTTTCGTCAAACTAGAATGGGAGAAATGACGGGAATGGTATGTCCTCCTACAATCTACTGATGAAACCCTGCCACATTTAGAAAATAAAGTCGACCTCTAGGTCTCAAGACTCATTCCCCTACTATCTGCAAGGCCGGTGACTCCTTCTGCTCGGCCTTATCTCTTGCTACACTAGGTTGGGGTCTCCTGACCGTCACTCCTTTGCCTCCACAACTAGTGGTAACATTACAGTGTTCTAGGTTACAACCCCAGTGTCCTTTAAATGTTACCCTGATGCTTGTTTCTCGACATTCTATGGTGATTCCAAGCTCTATCAGCTTGCTACTGCCTGGAGGTGATTCTATTCTCCTCTAATGTTAGATACTCATGCCTTCCCCTTACTTCTATGGGCTGAGATCTGGGGTCCATGCCTCCTGCGTCTTACTAACAATGATGCTACTGGCCAAGTCTAATGACCTGTATCATTCTGACCCACACTCAGGTAAATTTCATTCATATAATCTCCATGTCCTTCGTCATAAAAAATTAGGGTCAGAGCCATTATTCTTCAGGTATGCCATATCGTCATCCACACCCTGCGATGGGGTTAGTCTACTTCTAGCTTAAAATTTACTATTGCTTGGAATTTAATGCTTATGGACTCTCACCCACTTTTGGGTGCTTCTAGAAATCTTACCTATCCTCCTGATTTACTTCTGTGAGGGTCTAGGTGACCTACTTGAACACTAGGGATCTTAATCACTTCCTAACGTTTTTTCCGGAATCAACGATTCTAGCCCCCCTCCTTTACTATTCATGCTGGACCACAACGCATTAATACATACGCTTTTCTGATGTACTCAAAGAACAAGCTAGGAGGTGGGGAAATGACACTATCATTCTATAATAGGCTAAGGCGCGAGATTCAACAAACTCTAAAGGATGGAGTTGAAAATCTAGCACAAAGCTTCACATCTTTTAGGTAACCCAACATTTACTGTCACCCGCATCTAATTCTAAATATTCACTGAGGAATCCAACTCTTACATATACCATATTACTGACTTTTTACTCCGAGGATGTAAAAAGAAATGGGGGCGGTGCTGGCATATGTACTACCTTATGAGGTTCCTGGTGCCCCAGGAAGATGCTGGGGTGATTAAAAGACGTCTGCCTTGGTCCTTAGGCTAACTGTCCACCCCAACTATGGCATCTCACTAGTACCCTTTCATGCTGTTGTAGCTGACGTGCGACTGACTGAAGACTATCACATATCAAATATTATTCTAGACTGACATAACAATGAAAGCTTAGGGACTCATCCCTATACAACTCGGCTCTATAGCATGATCTGAGAAGGAGGGGTAACCAATGCCTCATAGCCTCCTACTTATAAAATGTGGTGCACAAAACATTTATAAACAAGACTCTACTAGACAGGGCTTGTGGACTCCATGGGATATGACCTGCTCTGATACCAAGTTTATCACAGCCCACCTTGGGAGGCATGACTGGCACCCAATGCCACACTACGATTTGGGCTGACCTGGCTGGGCACAAGCACTATTGGTTCCTACCAGCGACTCATAACCAAGATAACAAACTTATATATCTTGGCTGTAAACACAACCTCGGACCGACAAGGCCACACAGCACCTATAAAAGAAAACAGCTAATCGAACCAATACATAACTAAAAAGGGATCCTATACGGGCTAATAAGACCACCATGTTGTCTAGTTATAACAGGAATGAGAACAGACAGCTATACTAGGCCCTACAAGGCTAGAAACAACCAACTGACTGAAGACTATAGTCTGCAAGCCTCTAAGACCAAAAAAAAGTTTTGGTCGGGCCAGGGCCTCATCCTACTAAAATGTTATTCCAATAAAAGATGGTAATCTCTACAACATGGCAACTCCGGATGAAAGGAGATGGACGAACTGTTTACCCTGAACAACTATTAATAGAGATCCTAAACTCTATCTATCTAAACCTGCAGGCAAGTATGCAGCGCCCCATAGTTGGGCATCAGTATAATATGTACCGAATATGTAAGGCTGTAACCGAAGCTGATTAAAATGATAAAGAACATAAACTGAACAATAGTAAGGGCCAGAAGTTAACCTGTACGCTTTCTTATCCATAACCTACATATGGTAAATAACTACACGTATATGAGTTGAAACTGTATGACTTTTCATTTATAAGCTATAGCTAGAAGACAAATATACAGATAAAAATCTAACCTAGACCCCATAAGCCTGGAAGGTACAAGCAACACAAAATAACCTATCTGGACCCCCATAAGCCTTGCAGGTCCCAATCAATCTATATACCCCTATTGGCTCCCCGTAGACTATGTAAGTAAATGTAACTATTTGAGCCATCTGGGCTATTGTAACCGTATCTAAGCCATCTGGGCTCCTGTAAATGTATCTGGACCTCGAGCCTTGGCATGACTGAGGGTCATAGTGTAACTATAGTAACTGAATCCCGAGCCTAGGCTCGACTATGGATCATAATGTATTTGCTGTAACTGGATTCCTAGCCTTTGTTCAACTATGGATCATAATGTAGTTGTTGTAACTGGACCCTATGCCTTGGCTCGACTATGGGTATAATGTAACTGTTGTAACTGGACCTCGAGCCTTGGCTCGACTATAGGTCATAATGTAACTGCTGATAACTGGATACGAACCTCATGGACTCAATCTGGCATATCAAAATACGGCTCTCACGGCCTCAATTTGGTGTATCTCAATATGGACCTCACGAGCTCAATTTATTCTCTTCGAGTATCATAACTCTCCTGCGAGCATATCCCTATACGCAACAGAATATCCCTCAACCCAAACGTTGTGTGCAAAGACCAAGCCAACTAGGGTTAACTCTGATTAAGGTTACTAAGTCATCGTTGTCTTCTTAATTATATTCGTAGCAGGTGACCATAATTGGCTTACTCAGGAATACTTGTCCTGTACATAGAACAACTGTGGGGCTGCTACTAATTGGATTAGCTCTTGAGCAGTCAGCCCTAACCTTCCGTAGGCAGCTTAATATATCTCTTAGCCCAGAGGTAATACTAAATTATTGTGGTTCCAGTCCCTTAGACACTAACTTTTTCTAATCATATTTCATGTTCCTTCTTTGCACGATTCCTAACATTGTAGGTATGTTTACCTAGACTTAGCCGTTCCAGGCAACCTGTACCTGAGTACCTTATGAGAGTAGGTTGGGGCGTTGGCCCCATTTCTAGCTACTAACAAAGCTTCCTCCTTAGGGTATCTACCGCTCTATCAGATTGGTAACAATTGGGGTGGTGCCCTGAGTGACCAGTATGATGCGCACCGCATCGACTGCAACTAACTGTCACTGGCGGTAGCCACTATATGGAAGACTGACCCTCAACTCTCTAGGCAACTTTAATGTTGCTGACTCTAGGGTGAGGCCATACTAACATAATTCTAGCCTTGGAGGCATCAAGGTGCACCAACGGCCTCTTGAAGAGCTTTACTAACAATACAGGCGCCCAACGGATAGTTATATCGCTCGGTTGTGCCTATGCTATTCAATTTACTAACTTAGGCCCAACTACTGTCCACATAGTTCTGAGTCCTAGGCATGACAGCAAAACATCGCTTCTACTATCACAATGAACAGAAGAGTAGAGGAGTTTCTATGATGCTTGTAGTGTGAGTCACCCTTAACATCTTCTTTCCCGAAAAGGGTTACTGCAATATAATCTTAGTATGCTTTCTAGCAGCTAGCCACAACATATGTAATAATAATCTATTGATAACATCTATTCACGACATACATGAACCTTATATACTAGCAATACCTAATTACAACATATAGGATCGTTTACAATGCTCAAAAACATAAGTCGTATCATTATAGGATGAGAATAACTTGCCGTTGTAATAAGCCTTAACATACCTCGAATGTCCATTCTCGTTTAACTAATTATTTTCATCTTGTAGCCAGCGGTTCCACTCTACTGTAGTCCTTACGCTAAGAGAATAGGGCTAGTTTCAATACTAACTTCGGAAAATAACGATATCTTTCAATAAAAACATTAACTATAACTCAACTCTATTTAACTCGGCCAAAATCCCACAATTTTTCGAGAGTTCAGAAGGGAGAAATGCTTACCTATTTCCTGTGGCCATTTAAAATTCAATTTGGAGTCATTCTGACAACCTTTACTCGGCGGGGTTCCGGCTCACCAAGTGAATTCTCAAGAAATAACTCAACAAGAGATGCTCCTCGTAGGCCTAGGACTCGTTACCGAAGGCGAATTAGTATTTAGATAAAGTTTGACAGTGTAATTCGGAAGAAATTTGATGAAAATCGCGGGGTTCTCTCTGTTTTGGCCGAAAGATACTTGATGTAAATGATCTAACTTAACTAAGGAACATATAAATTTATACTTAGGCAGTGGTCGTGGGGTGTGTGGCATGCCATCCATCATGGTGCATTAGGGGTGTGAAGCGCCAGTACCTGCGCTAGGGCAGGCTATGCGACGCGACTCCCAGCGCGCCGACCTCCTATCCTCGGCCCCTATTCGTTTTACAACGCTCTCATGTGCTCACCTCCCAGGCCCTCTCCCGAGTGTTTCATATGTAAAAATTATCAATGTACATGCACACACGACGATCGTACTATGGAGATTTACGAGGCTTAACTTAAATCTGAATGTTTGAGCTTGTATCATAAGACGATACAACATAGGGTATGCAGCCAGTACTTGGAATGTACTGAGTATTCAAGGTAAGTAAAACTGCTAAGTAAGTAAAACTGAAATCATGCATATCATAAAACACATTCAAGAAAAGATTTTGAGAGTAAGGCTTGCATTCTATTATTTGAAAACATGATTTAAACATAACTGAATATCATAACTGAATCGAATGACCCAAAGCTGAAACTGAATAATCATAAGTAAAACTAAAAATATGGTCAAACTTGTTGAAAACATAATATCATGACTAGTGAACATGCATAACTGAAGTCATGAGGAATAATGGAAGACTCATCATATAACTGACATTAACACG
>JACEIK010004519.1:99228-132235 GCA_018107945.1 Datura stramonium
TAGCACGTCCTCCACAATACCGTCTGGTCTTGCTAAGGAACGATCTGCAAGCTGCAAAATCACCGTTGTAGGTCTAGGACTTCCTAGACCTAACTTCTTGCATACCGAAGTTGGCATCAAGTTAATGCTCGCTCCCAAATCACATAAACCGCGAGCTCGGATACTTTGCCCGATTGTCAATTGGATTGTGAAGCTCCCAGGATCTTTGAGCTTCGTGGGCAATCGGTTTTATATCCGGGAAGTGCACTCCTCTGTAAGGGCCACCGTGGCATATTCGGTAAGCCTGCTTTTATTGGCCACGATGTCCTTAATGTACTTTGCATACTTGGGCGCCAGGCACTCCACCTGCAAAACATCAACAAGAGGTAAGTTAATGTGTACCTGTTTGAGCACCTCCATGAATTTCTTGAGGCACGCCTCCTCCTTGTGCTTCTTTAATCATTGAGGAACGGGGGTGGAAGTACATTTGGTTGGCATCCTTGTGTTTCCCCCTCTCATTATTCTGCTCCCTCTCCGCTTCTGCTACTCCCAGCTGTTGAGGTGGTGCTTTCAGTTCTCCTTCAACTACAAGCCACTCCTCATGGTCTGCATTTTACACTTGGGGTTGGGATGCGTGTCATGGGAGTCTCTATAAGCCTGGTGTTACAGGCTCCAACAATTGCCAAGTGTTACTCCAGTGCAGCACAGCTAACTGAATATTTTTAACATCAGCTGCCTATTTGACATGGTCAGCCTGCAATTAACTTAGCTAGCTATCAGCTGCTTGAACATCTCCTCAGCAGTGGGTGAGTGGTGGAGGAGGGTATTGTTATTTACGTATTGTGCTTGGTAGTTGTGGCCCTCCTTGATTCCGCTGCATCCCCTGACTCGAACTGTCCCTGATGGTTGTTGTTACCCCAAGAAATTCGGATGATTCCTCGAGTTGGAATTGTAGCTATTCCCACATCTTCGCGAGTGGTTACTCCTTTGTGCATTCGGCAAAGTTCACCCAGAATGCTGGATTTGCTCCACAACACTCGGGTAGTGTTCATTGCTCCCGCACACTTCACACCAAAACTACTGCACTGCATTAACTGGGGCTTGAGACTGGCTCAAGTTCATGTTGCCGAAGTGGGTGTTCAATTGATTAGCACCAAGCGACTATGTACGGCGATAGTAATAAGCTATCCACTTCAAGACTCCAGTTTGCTTTCTTGCTCCTCCCCTTGAAGAGTCCGCATTCCACTCCGGATTTCCCTGCGAAATACGATTAAGCAAAGTATACAGTTCTTCTTAAGTCTTTTAAAGCTTGTCCCCCAGTTTGCCGAATCCGGCAAAATTTTTGTGTGGGGTTCCAAACATTCTATAAAAGTGTGCACCGGCACATCATTTGACTGATGGTGTTGAGGACAGTCCCTCAACACTGATTTAAATCTCTCCCAAGCTTGATACAGATTCTCTCCTTCCCTTTGTTTAAAACTTAGAATTTGAATTCAAGCCTTGTTTGTTTTAGGAGGGGAAAGAATCGGATCAAGAACTTCTTTGCAAGATCATCCCATGAGGTGATAGAGTTTGGTGGCTCAGCTTTCAGCCACCTCTTTGCATCCCCCAAAAGTGAAAATGGGAAAAGTGTAAGCCGGACATAATCTGTTGACACTCCAGTGGGGATGTGGTGTCACTTATCTCCGAAAATTCTGAAGATGTTGTTGTGGGTCCTGTTGGGGGAGACTACTGTAAGCGCCGCTTTGTGCGGCAATTGCTATATTCTATTACAGCTCAGACACTCCCTCTGGCTCAGGTTTGCGATACTAGATGTATCATTGCTAGCATGTGGGATTGCCACATCGCAGGCCAGCCTGGCTGCTAATTCTCAGGCACTAATACTGCCTGCAGATTGAGCCGTTCTGTGGTTGCTCCATGATAGTTTGTATGAGCAAGCGCAGACTCTCCTAGAGCTTCTCTCCGTTGACGATGAAACTGTCGTTCCGGCTCTAAGGATGGATCCGCAAACCTTTATCTCTTGCCAGTGTTCAACAGAATCTGTTTTCTGCAAAATACAGGCTAAGACCAAGTTGTCAACACTAAGATATTGAAATAGCAAACTAACACTTACAATAAAAGTAAAAATGAAAATTTCACCAATTGCCTATTCCCCAGCAACGGCGCAAAAGCTTGATGGTCCCGCAAGTGTACGGGTCGTACAAGTAATACAGTGGCTCTTTTTAAGAACCGGAATGTCAAACCCACAGGAATAGGAATACGGGGTGAAACCTTTCAGATGTTAATTTACTACCACTACAACGATGAAGACAACGGTGTAAAGAAAAGTTGTTTGGTTTGAGAAATATATTTTTTACTAAACTAAGCTATTTATACAATTGAGTCGCAACTATGGATGAGAGCATGCTGAGGCTACAAAGAACATGTGAAGAAACGAACTATCAATATACGTGGTTTATCTTTTTCCTCAGGTTGCTAGTTGGAACTAATGCCTATGGATTAAAACTCTCGTATTTAACCCAACTTAAGAATCATGAACCTTCCACCTACATTTTCGTGATAAGAAGAATTTCAAGTTCTAGCTATACAAACCGGTTCCACACATGACTAATACGACTTTCGGGTATATTTCTATCCCGAATGTGAAATCCAATTCCCAATTTTCCCAAACCAAGAAAAGGTCCTCCTATTAATTCACAACTTTCCAATTTCACTTGCCCTCTCGGGTGAAACCGGACTTTTTAGTTTACACTAACATTGGCCAGATATTAATGTAGTAAGAACAAGAATTAAATAGAACAACCATGGAAGAAAAGAGAAAATAAACCAGCAATCAAATAATTACATTTCAACACAAAGTTCATAACCTCAGCAGGAAGGTAGCCACTCATTTGTGGATTAAACATCGTTAAATGAGTGTTAATCATACAAACAATTGAAGAGAAGAAAGAAAGAAAGGGATGAGAAAACCCTAAAATTTCGTCCTCAGAACTGCCTGTAACCCACGTTCTTGCTCCACCAAGTCAGAATAATTAAAAATGCCCTAAGTGTTCTTCTTTTATCATCTAGGGATAAATTTTCCCAAAATAACAAGCTTAACGTGTCACCGGAGTGCATCGCGGAGCACTGCACTACGTGGCACGGTGCAAATGCGAAGCCCTCTGGAAATTGTCAAGTCTGGAGAATTCTTCCCAACGTGGCACGGCTTGATCGCGGACCCTCACTGGAATTTATTGGAATTTTCCATCCCGGGCGAGTGCATCCGCGATGGCGGCGTGTCACGGCTCCATCGCAGAGCCCTTGTGATCACTTCACCAACCGCTTCCTTGCTCGTTCCCGAGTTCATCTTCCGATTTCTCCCAACATGTCATTTTCTTCATCAAAAGCATGTTTTCCTACAAAACAACGCTAATCATGTTGGTTAGTATAAAATCACACTTCCGTACATTTGCATGAGAATGTACACGCATTATTAGACAAACAAGGCAAACGTTATACATTTGAGTATCGAGTTTGGCATATAAATATGCCCCTTATCACTAATCACAAGAATGCAAAATTCAGCTTTAAGCACATCGAGTCACATCCAAGAGCTTAGGTGTCTCAAGAACTACTCACATGCTTCAATATTTGCAACACTTTCATCACACAATCATACATAGCACATAAAACGAACATCAAGCCATCAATTAACTACAGTTCACAAAGTAATACCTATTGACTAATTTTTCCACTCAAGATGGTCGTCATCCATCCATCGTCGGGAACAGTCCTAACTATAACTAAAATAGCTATGTACGAGACAATGAAAAATTTTATTCATCCTTTCAAAGTGTCCCCCCATCGGAAAAGAACCAAAAAGAAAAACCAACAGGTGGATGAATCATGCTCAACTCAAAAAAATTTCATCAACCATACCATACAAAGCACTGATTCCACCCCAAAATCATTAAGCACAAAATTTTGAAATTTTCCTCATCTCACACTTAAAATATGCTATGTCCCCAAATCATCAAATTAGAATTCAAAAGGGTGAGAAAATACTCCTGAAGGCCTCTAGGCCTAGCTACCGCGTGTTTTTCTTCATTTTTGTACAAGTGGGTTGAATCCCATAATTTTCCTCTCTCATGATTCTTAGCTTCCTCTTTCAAGTACTTAGACTTCCCTCCATCTATGCCCATTTCACCACCAAAAACAACAACAAGAGAAAATAAACAAAATCCAACACAAACAAAAAAATAAAAATTGTACCTGTGGTACCCTTGGGATGCCTCTAGAGCGCCTAATTTTACATCGCGACACGGCGTGGACTATCCTTTTAGGACCTCCTCAAACAACTATTCCCTTTCGAGAACCATCTTCTTCTCTTTTTATTTTCGAGGAACAGCCTCCCACCCTGTCCTCTCTTCTTCCCCACTTCTTTTCTAACTGAAACCCTCCATTAGATTCAAGATGAAAAGTAATAATCTTTGTGGCCATGGACACCATGGAATTTGTCACCCCCACACTTAGCCTCTGACAACATAACCTTACAAAGGTCTCTGTAGTGTGTGGGTGGATTAATCTCTTGGTAGACCCAGAAGAGTTCTTCTTCATCATTGACCCTCATTTTGAGGTCTGCTCTAACATTTATAATTTCTCCTCCAGTGACCAAGAAAGGCCGTCCCAAGATCTGGGGTACCTTATCATCAACTTTAAAATCAAGTATGATGAAGTCAGCGGAGTACATAATGAACTTACCCACTTTGATGAGAGGGTCCTCGATTATTATGCAGTGCCATGGGCTTATTACGCAGGTTTGCGGCATCATTCGTGTTGGAATCGGTTGTGCTAACCCCAAGGTGTTAAACAAAGATAGGGGCATTAGATTAACTTCTGCCCCTAAATCACATAGAGCTCTTATCACCTCAGCTTTATCAATTTGTATGGGGAGGGTAAAACTCCCTAGGTCATTGAGATTTTTCGGTATCTTGCTCATTACAATGTGGCTAAACTCCTCAATCAGTGCCACTGTCTGAACATCCACTAATATAACTTTGTTAGCCACCACATCTTTCAAGTACTTAGTGTACTTTGGTATTCCTTGTAAAACATCAAGAAAAGGCAAATTTATGTGAAGTTCTTTGAAAATATCAAAGAACTTTCTAACGCATTCCTCCTCCTTGCTCTTCTTGAGTCTTTTCGAGAATGGTGGTGGTGGTCTCTATGCTAGCTGCAATGATAGTTGTATGCATTGCACGACACTTTGATTATATCCCTTTTCAGTGGATGGTCCTTTTCTAACAAACTCCGATTACTTCTTTCTCTTCTCTTTCGATGGTGCATCATCAATTGCCTGTCCTCACTCAGACTGATGGCGTTGACCTGTCGGGCATTTTTATCTTTGTCATTGGGTAACCCTCCCTGAGGTCTGTGATGTGCTGAGCAACTCTTTGGCCCATCTGCTTCTCTAGATTGCGGGTGGCCAACTTCTTATTTTTCAAATCTGATGCCATCATCTTTGATTCTCTACTAGTTGGGTCTGTGTTGCCATAATCTTCTCAACATCTCCTCAATGTTGCTGCTCAACTAGCCACCATTCTGCCTTTTCTGTTGCTGATGTTACTTCTGCTGTGGTTGCTGGTAGCTTTGACGATTTCCACCCCAGAAAAATTCAGTGGCTCTGCAATTCTTGTTGTAATTGTTCCCAAAATTCTGATTGTACTGAACATTCCTAACAAAATTGACAGATTCAAGTTGGCCCCCCAGATTCTGCATTGTGCCCATTATTAATGCAGATTTCACACCAACACAAACCTATTTAGAACTACGTCACCTGTCCACTGTTAATGGTTCATATGGTTTGTCAGCTTTAGTCATGATCTATGTTGAAATGATACTAGCTGTGCTGCCGCCAAGGCATTGACACCATCCACCTCTATTAGCCCTATTGTTCTCTTTCCTGCCCCCTCTCGATGACTCATTGTGCCACTCTATATTTCCCTAAGCAATCCTGTTCAACAAAGTATACAGCTCATCATAGGTCTTCTCCAATGCTTGCCCACCCGATGTAGAGTCTAGCAAAATTTTGGTGTGTGGGTCTAGACTTTCCACAAAGGTATGGGCTAACACTTCATTAGATTGCTGGTGATGGGGCCAGATCTCTCAATAAAATGACTTAGTCTCTCCCAAGCCAAATATAAGTTCTCCTCTGGCCTCTACTTGAAGCTTAATATTTCACTCCTTAGTTTGTAGTCTTGCACGAAGGAAAGAATCGATGAGGAACTATACGCTAAGATCGTCCCAAGAAGTAATGGAATTGGTGGCTCAGCCTTCAACCACCTCTTTGCCTCTCCCAATAATGAAAATGGAAAGGTACAGATGGACATAATCAGTTGACACTCGGTGGGGACGAAGGTTGTCCGCGGTCTCCAAGAAGTTCTTTAAGTGTTGTTGTGGGTCCTCATGAGTCATCCCAGTGAAGCGGCCACTAGATAACAGTTGCACCATATTATGTTTCTCAATTCAAAGTTCCCTCCAGGCTCTGCTTTGCGGATACTAGAATTCCATATTTGTCGCTAATGGGATTGCCGCTTCGCGAACTGGTTGGGTTGCCATGGTTTGAGTAACAACTCACCTTGCCCTCTTTGGTGGGGTGATTTTGTAACCACTCTTGAAGTATCTTTAGCTTTCGCTCTAGATCTTCCCTCCTGCGTAGATCAATTGTCGTTCATATTCCAACAATGGTTCCACCAGCTCTCTATTCCTAGCTAGTTCTACAAGGACAACCTGTCACCTACAATATATGAGACTAAGACAAGTTCTAAACACTTAAGGAAATTTAAAAATCCACACAAAAACGAGAAAAATTCACTAAACTTCTCAGGTCCCGACAACGACGCCAAAAACTTTCTTGTGCTCTGACACGCACAAACACGTGGTCGTATAAATATCTGGTGGCCCTTTTTAGAGCGAAAATTCCGAACCCACGAGGGCGAACCAATTCGGTGAATATTCAAGTTCAAGTATTAAAATTAACTTCACAAATGTTGATTATCGAAGTTTTGGGAAATTATAATAAAGTATAGGGTGGTCACCAGCAATCTAGAAACGATGAAGCAACTAGAGTTAAGGCTTCTTTAATTATGCAATGCTACACTTCGTAATGGTTCACTTATGAAATTATCAATTGTTGTCTCACATAGTTGGAAATGTGATGTTCATGGTCTCTCGAGCGTCTAAACACGAAAAACTAGCCTCACAACTACATCGTTGGCGGATGTGACATCCCAGTTCACAGGCAATTCAACTATCGGATGTGGTTTATGGGGTTTGTGCTCTTGATTGGGACTTCTGTACCTCTAATCATTTAACCTAACCCGCTTCACAAGCTGCTATGAGTGGTGGAACGTGTCTTCTCGGCAGGTCTTGCGCGAGGTACCTGCGCGTCACCGGCGTGGCGCGCTGCCGTCGTGCCATGCGCTGTCGTGGCATGTGCCATCGCAACCCCAGGCCACTGGATTGGCTGTCCTCACGTGCGCATCCTTGTGGCATAATGTTAGGCGCAGCACACGCACAGCATGGCACGCTGCGCGGCCAGCCTTCCCTTTGGCCTGCCATGTAGCCTTCATTTGCCATCAAGTCCGAACTTCATTCCTTTGCTTCAACCATCATTTTAGTCCCTACATGAATTTACACCTACAAAAAAGGGTAATCATGTTGGTTAGTTTATACACATAATTAATAGAAATCACATGATAATATAATTAAAATTTAATTGAAAACATTACTTAATTAAGTTATAAAATTAGCACTTGGGCACATAATTATGCCCAAGATCACAGATCCTTCAACTTCTCCTTCAACTCTTTTAGCTCAGCTGGGCCATTTTTTAGGGAGGGATAGATATTGGTTGCGTGTCAGAAAAGAAGGTCAATACCAAAATCAATTTCCCTCTTAGGAGGAACACCCGTTAAATCATCAAAGAATACTTCTGGGCCTCTCACGCACAATCGAGCCGGCTGGTTAGTCGGGGTCTCCCGGAAACTCAACATCCTTAACCTAACTAGATGATAAATACAACCCTTGGAAATCATCTGCCTAGCCTTAAGATAGGAAATAAAATGACCTACAAGCACAACCGAACTACTCTCCACTCCAAGACTTACTCACCTGGAAAGCGGAACTCCACCACATGGGTTCTACAATTAATAGAATCTTGGCATACAACTAATCCATTCCAAGAATAATATCAAAATCATTGATGGCTAACTATACAAGATGCAATGGAGGTGACTTTACACAATATAGTGATTGGACATCTTTTATAAACCCGACTAGCTACAAATGAATCCCCAACAGGAGTAGAAACTGAAAATGGTTCTGGCAAATTTTAAAGACTAACTCCAAAGCTCTAGCAATATAAAGGTGTCACAAAAGCCAAAGTATCCCTGGATCTAACAAAGCATAAGTATCAATGTGAAACACTCGTAACATACCAGTAACCACATCCGGTGAAGTCTCCTACTCCTGACACGAGGCAAGGGCATAGAATCTGTTTTGGCGCTATCTGCCACCCCCACTAATAGATGCCCCCTGTGGGGCTGAACGTGCTGGAGCTGTTGTTGACACGGTAATTTGAGCCTGACCTCTATCATCATCAATATAGCAAATGGACACATCTCGCGCATATGGCCGGATCTACCATACCCATAACAAATATCTAAGCTGAGCAAGCACTCCATGCATTACTCTTGTCGCACTTCCTACAGGCTGGAGAGGTGTGCTCTACCTGCGTGCCCCTTTGGTCCCTCGATCCTGAAGCCCTGCTCCTCTGATCCTCTTAGATGCAGGTGGAACACTAGCTAATGATGGTGCTGGGCTAGTGACCTCTAGCCAGGGCGAGAGGGGAGGTGACCACCGCCGAACCTCTAATGAGTAAACCCCGTGGCTATCTATCAAAGCCTTTGGCCTTGATCTTGGGCATATTTATATGCCCAAGTGATACTCAAATGCATCATTTTATCTTAATTATCTAACAATGTTTATACATTCTCATGTAAATTGTAGGAAAGTGTGAATTTATACTAACCAACATGATTAGCGTTGTTTTGCGGGAAAAATATACTTTATGAAGCTAAGATGCATGTAGGGAGGAATCGGAGATGGACTCGGGAGTGAGCAAGAAATGACAAAGCAAGGAATAAGAGGCTCCGCGATGGAGCTGTGTCACGCTGCCATCGCGGATGCATTCGTGGGAGGATTTAATTGGCAAAGATTCCAGAGAGGGTCCGCATTCGTGCCGTGGCACGTTGGACCCAAGTACATGGAACTTGACATTCCAGTGAGGCGCGTTCGCACCGTGTCACATTGGGCAAGCTCCGCGTGGCAGGTCGTGCCACGTTGGTGATAAATACCTGGACGACCAAATTCGGAGAGCTTCGCGTTTTGCCTTTGTGTTACGGAGGTAGTGCTCGCGATGCACTCCGTGACCGTTGCTTGTTATTTCGGGAAAAATTCCCACCGAGTATAAATAGAACACTTAGGTTTATTTTTAATTATTCTGACTTGGTGGAGCAAAAACGTGGGTTACAGGCAGTTGAGGGGATGAAAATCTTAGGGTTTCTCTCTATCTCTTTCTCCTTTCTTTCAATTGTTTGTATGATTTACACTCATTTAATGATGTTTAATCCACAAATGAGTGGCTAATTTCACATCTTGCTGAGGTTAGGAACAATTGTATTGAAATGTGATTGTTGATCATTTGGTTTTTTCATCTTTTTCTTCCATGGTTGTTCTATTAATTCTTGTTCTTACTGCATTGATGTTTGGCCAATGTTAATGTACATCTAAAAGTCGGTTTCACTTGAAGGCACGGAAATTGGAAAGTTGTGAATTAATAGAGGATATGATCTTTACTTAGTTTGGGAAAATTGAGAATTGATTTACCTTCAGGATAGAAATATGCCTGAAAGTCGTATTAGTCAATTGTGGAATCGGTTTTGTATGGCTAGAAATGAATTGCTTCTTATCACAGAAATGTAGGTGGAAGGTTCATGATTCTTAAGTTGGGTTAAATACGAGAGTTTAATTCATAGGCATAAGTTCCGACTAGCAACCGGAGAAAAGATAAACCAACTTGTATCGATATTAATTTCTCTACATGTTCGTTTAGCCTCAGCATGCTCCTTACTATAGTTCAGACTTTCACTTGTATATTCATTTAGACTTAGTATAAATTTAGATAACAAAATATAAACTTTCTTTATATTGTTTATGCATTTTAGAGTTACAGCTAATTGACACTTGAGTAAGAATTTTGCCCACAAGTGGTCAGTCACTGTAAGAGTCGATACTTAGCTTACTTGAGCCACTTACTACTTGTTCGACCACGTGCACTTGCGTGTAGTCATCAGCGGCCGAACAAGTTTTTGGCGCAGTTGCCGGGGACTGGCAATTGGCAGAAATTTTTCTTAAAGTGTTAGTTTGCTATTTCTTTATATTAGTGTTGACAACTTGGTCTTAGCCTGTATTTTTGCAGGCTATTACATTCTGTTGAACACTGGAAGGGACAAAGAGCTGGTGGACCGTCCTTAGAGCCGGAAACAATTCCATCGCCAACGGAAAGCTCTAGAGAGAAAGCTGCGATTGCTCAGACAAGCAATCATGGAGCAACCACGAGAATCCACCACTTGTGCGGGCAGTGTTAGTGCCCGAGAAATGGCAGCTAGGCCGGTTCGCGATGTGGCAATCCCACATGCTAGCAATGCACGTCTAGCATTTCCATAGCTGAGCCGAAGGGAGGTTCGAGCTTAAAACGAGCATGGTGCAATTGCTGCACACAGCGGGCGGTTCACGGGTCTCCCTCGAGGATCCACAACAACACCTACAAACTTTTTTGGAGATAAGTGACACTTACATTCCGCTGGAGTGTCAACTTAGATTTTGCCCGAGGCTTACATTGTTCCCATTTTCACTTTAGGGTAAGGTGGTTGGCGAGCCACCCAATTCTATCACCACGTGGGATGATCTGCAAAAGTTCTTGATCTGGTTCTTTCCAGCCGGTAAAACAGCAAGACTTAGAAGTCAAATTCTAAGTTTTAAGCAAAGAGAAGGGGAGAATTTGTATCAAGCTTGGGAGAGATTCAAATCGTTGTTCTTGGGATTGTCCTCATCACCATCAATCCAATGATGTGCTGGTGCACACTTTTATAGAATGTTTGGAACCCCACACAAAAATTTTGCTGGACTCAGCAGTGGGGGGACAAGCACTAGAAAATACTTATGAGGAGCTTATACTTTGTTAAATCATGTTTCGCAGGGTAATCGGAGTGGAATGTGGACTCTTCAAGGGAGGAGCAAGGAGAAACGTTGGCAGGTCTTAGAAGTGGATGGTTTACTATGTCGCTGCACAGATAGCTGCGGTGCAGAATCAACTCAACACCCATGACCAACAAGAGCATGAATCAGTCTCAAGCCCCACTGAATGTAGTTCAGCGAGATTTGGTTAGTGTGCGGGAGTAATGAACACTCGGTGAAGTGTTGTGGGCAAATCGGCTCGGTGAACTTTGTCGAGAATGCACGAAGGAATAATCACCAACGGAGTATGGTAACAGCTACAATTCTAACTGGAGGAATGCCCGAATTTCTCTTGGGGTAGCAACAACCATCAGGGGTAGGTTCGAGTCGGGGTGCAAAGGAATCAAGGAGGGCAGCCCAGAACTATCGGTCGCGATGCCGAAACAACAATGCTCCTCCTACCTTACACCCATCACCCAACATTGAGGAGAGATGTTCAAAACTATGAAAGCTAACCAAGCTCAATTGCGGGATGACTATGTTAAATTGGCAGCCGATGTTAAGAACTGTCAGGTTAGCTACCAAGGCGGAGTACCCGAGTTTGGGCAATTTCTTGGGCCAAAACACAGGCCTAGAGGAGGACTCCACAGGCGACACGGACCCCCAACCCAAGCAAGTGAATGCAGTGACCACAAGGAGTGGTTTGCAGCTTAAAGAGGTGGAACCGAGAAGACCACCTCAACGGTCGGGAGCGAGCGAAACGGAGAGGGAGCAAAGTGATGAGAGGGAAGAAAAAGGATGCTGAGCCAGAAAGACCTCCACCCGTTCCCTCAACGATTAAAGAGACACAAGGAGGAGACGTGTTTCAAAAAGTTCATGGAGGTGCTTAAACGGTACACATTAACTTACCTCTTTTCGTGTTTTCTGGGGACTGCCGAAGTACGCAAAGTACATGAAGGACATCGTGGCGAACAAAAGAAGGTTGGTATGCCACGGTGGCTCTTACGGAAGTGCACTTACCGGATACAGACAGTTGCCACAAAAGCTCAAGGGCTACAGGGCTTACACAATCACGAATATCAATTGGGCAGTATCCCGGCTCGCAGATTGTGATTTGGGAGTGAGCATGCTTGTGCCGACCTCGGTATTCCAAGAAGTTGGGGCTAGGGAGTCCTAGACCAACAACAGTGATCTTGCAGCTCGCGGATCGTTCCCTGGCAAGGCCGAGATGGTATTGTGGAGGACATCTTTGGTGCAAGTCGGATCCCTTATCTTCTGGTAGACTTCGTTGTTACGGACTTCGAGCCGAGCCTTGGAAGTCCCATTTATTTTGGGACGTCCTTTCTTAGCAGACAGGAAAGCGTTGTAGATGTAGCTGCAGGGCAGCTAACTATGAGGGCACACGACAAGGTGGAGGTGTTCGATGTGCACAAGGCCACCAAGCTCCCGGCAGTGTCACGAGGAGGTCTCGGTGATCAACGTGCTTGAGAAAACTGATGTTGCTCAGGGCATTGAGACACGAGAGTTAATGGGAAAACCCTAGAAGCAGGAGTAGCTTGACAGGGGTGAGTTAGCTGTCGTGAAAAACGTCTGTCACCCTAGGGCGGAATGAGCATAATGACGCGTCGAGCCGCGGCAGTGATGCATCAGGCACTTCACTGCAGGAGAAACCCTTAATTTATTATACCACAAATGTACAGATAGTTGAAAAAAATAAAAAAAATGTACATATAAAAAAATATAAAAGAAAAAATTTATATTGTGTTGTGTTTTCAAACTAGCCAGGATTCTAACCAGCTTCTTGTTGTAAGATAAATGTCAGGTTGATCGGAGGGCAAAATGCAAACGATAGCAAAGGAGAAAAATGAGGAAGAGAAAAATTGAAAAGTATCAAGCATTCTGGCTCCACGTCGGCTCCGTGTCACGGAGGAGGCCTCCATGTTACCCTCTGTGTGACCTGCATTAGGCAAATTCTGGAATTTTTACAAATTCCAGAACGCCTGCGTGATGGCTCTGTGTCACGGAGGGGGTGCTCCGCGTTATCCTCCGTGACACGTTGAGGTGTTATTCGCGTCGGGTCTGCCCAGGGTCACCGGGTAACCCGCCGAAACCCTCCTTACAACCCCGATTTCCCTCATTTCTCTCATTTTTCATCCCCTCCGCGACAAACCTCCCAAAAATCCCTTCTCCCTCAACGTTCCACGGACCTAGGTACATAATTTCGTCAAGTTTTCTTCCGTTCATCGAATTCAAGGTATGTTCTTCAACTCTATCTCAATTTTAATCGAATTTTTTTATTTTTAGCATGAGATGTGAGTAAACCTTACCCTAGGTAGAAATTGAGCTTAAATCTAGTCAAGTTATTATTGATTGATGTTCGTAACATCATTGTGATTGTATGAACCGATAAATACATAAGCGATTGAATTTTAATAAGAATTGTAGCTAGGGCTTGAATTTGAACATGAAAGGGGAAAATCTAGTTGAATTGTGGAATTATTGTTTGGGTTGTATGTTGGGTGAGATGAAGTTAGTTGAGCTAACTGCTAATATGCTGAAAGACCGGCGGATTTCCGGGTTGTGAAATTGTGATATGCAAGAAATGGGTGAATTGCATAGGTTTATGTAGGTAACTAGTTTTTCTTTTTTCTTTTTCCTTGCTGTCACTTTGTATAAAATTGTATTCGATGGTAATGTTGTGATTAGTTGTACGAAGTCTAAGTAGTACAAAAGAACTTACACCGTCGAATTCTCTGAATGCACAAGGCATGTAGTTTGTGTTTTTGTTTGTTTTGTTTATGTAAATTTAGCAATAAGTATGTTCTTGCCGTAATGCTATAATTGGCTAAAGACTAAGTGTGGGGGTGGCCTAGCTTCAACCCAACTTTAGTCGACGCTAATTCTAAATTGACTGACATTGGGACTGTCTGCTTTATTTGACAGGAACGATGTCAAGCAGGCAAGACAAAGGGAAAGGCACATCTACATCGGGCGTCGGTAGAAAGAGGATCGAGACACACCTTGTGTGGAGCCCGTTCAACAGCACGCTGGAGCAGGCATAAGGAGAGGGGCTACCATCGGAGCCTGCCCTATTCACAGATGAACAGGAAGCCAGGATCTGGCTGAAAATAGTGTGTTCCTACTTGATTCTGGGGTGCACATGACGGTGTCACAGGATCAATAGTAGCAGTATGCGATGAAAGGCTGGGAATTAATGTTGAGCGGTGATCATATCCGCCATGAACAGAGTCCGTTTGCATCAAGGGCACGGTACGGGTTTGGTGGTTTGCTGACCACGTTCTGAGGGGCCTAGATGTTGAGGAAAGGCCACAGATTATATCCCACGAGATATGGAGAGGCGTTCCGTGGACGTCACAAAGACCAAGGCACCCGACACCACTCATGGGCAGTTCTTACACACACTAGTCGGCGTGCCACCGGGATGATCAGTATATGGCCACATGTTCGGGATGCGAGATGCTCAGCTGCCATGAGCGGGAGGCCGGAAACAGAGGATGAGTTATGGCAGCTCAACCTAGACTACCCTTTCGGCGCCGGGGCTACATGTCGGGTGGGCCCAAATTTTATGGAGCCCGTGGATGACGTCCCAACGGATGAGAAGACACGTCGCGAGGATTTCGCTATGTTGAGTCGAGAGGAGGACGAAGGGGAAATTCAGACATGAGAGATGAGGCAGTGGCATGACGAAGAAGTGGAATACTTTGATTGATCGGGAGTTTCACACCCTTTTGTGTGTGCTTTGTTGGCGTATGAACAGGGGCAGTGTTTGGTTTTAATGTGGGGTGGGGAGTAGTTAGGTGATCTTTGGTTTGTCGCGATTTGTGTGTATATTCATGTTCTGTTGTTGTGCTTGAAAAAATTGTGACCTTGTGCTTTTTGTGTGTATGTTTCGTATTGTAATTATCTTTTGAAGTTGTTGTGTGCTTTGTTGAATGTTGTTAGCTAGTTGGGTAAATATTTTTATCGAAATCATCGATATTTTTAAAAATTTTCGTTAATTATTTTTATGATTGGGTTTCTCGGCGTTTGTTTTCCCGGTTCTTTTACCGAAGAGTCCCATTGAACGAAGTCATAAATAGTGACGTTCCCTATGATGGATGGATGGCGACCGTCTTAAGGAAATGTAGTCGATAGGAGTAGCTTTTGTCTTTCATTTTTTGTTTGTTTGGTTGTATCCCATGTGTGCTACTCTATGGTAACGAAATTCGTGTGCGTGTTGTACATGATATTTAGAATGCAAAGGTGATTCGTATGAAAGCATGCAATTTTGTACATATGTTGAGATACCTAAGCCATAGAATTCGATTCGGTGTGATTGAGGCTTAATGTTTTGGTCTTGTATTAGTTGATTGAAGAGTCCATGAATATGTCTTGAGTTGAGCATGTGCAAAAAGTGTCTAGTGAGTTCTCGATTATTCCATGCTATTGTGAAGTACATAGAACTTGTCTGGTTTGTATTATGCGAAATGAAATGAAGGAAATTGTAGTGTAGGAAAGGATGTGGCGTTTCTTGTTTTAACCTAAAGCTTGCTTTTCCTTACCCACCTCGAATGTCAAATCCTAGTTAGCCCATTGAGCCTTTAGCCTATTTTTTTCTTTTGTCGAAAAGGTGTAAACCAGCTTAACCCTTTCTTTTCATTATCCGTAAATCTAATCCACGGCTCTTAAGCGCTCAAGAAAAAAAATAATTTTCCCACAGTGTCAAGGAGTGAAATGGTGAAAAGAAAAAAAAAGGAAAAAGCAAAGTGATGAAAGTAAGAAAAAAAAATTAAAGGTGCACTTGCCGGATTTAAAGAAAATAAAGATGTATGACTACTCTTTGTTGTTAATTCGGGTGTGCTTAAAGAAGTGGGGACAAAAACTGAAAGACTTCAAGAATGGGAGGAAGGAAGAAATAATGCCCAGAATGTGATGGGATGTATTGAAAAAAAGCGCTTAAGACGCTAGTTGCTATTATTGGTTAGCCCAGTATATACTAGTTCCATAGCTTACATTACAACCACGTTAAGTCCTACGTGATCTTGTCACGCGTCCTTATATTAGTGGAGTAATACACTAGAGGCAGGCCTATGGTTCGTGCCGATGCATGTGAATTCTTTTAGGAGAGAGAGTGAAATTGTGTGTATATGCCCCTGCATGAAATGTTTAGATTTCATGTGATTAAAAAGGGAAATTCTCTTGTGTTGTGAGGAACATGCTTGTGAAAGAATGAATTTCGTGTCGGATATCTTGGTCAGCTAATTTTCATGAGTTTGCCGATATCGAGAGTCGATTCTTGAGTCTAGGAGGTCTTGATATGTTAAATGTCATTGTAATATTGATACCACGTTTTCTTGATGATTTTGCTATGTAAATAATCGGTATAACCGTAGCTTCAATTGTCGAGCAGTGGCCATGATTGAGTGTCAATTGCATGAGGCCTAAGATTACTGTTCGAGGACGAACAAGATTTTAAGTGTGGGGTAAGTGATCTTGGGCATATTTATATGCCCAAGTGATACTCAAATGCATCGTTTTGTCTTAATTATCTAACAATGTTTGTACATTCTCATGTAAATTGTAGGAAAGTGTGAATTTATACTAGCCAACATGATTAGCGTTGTTTTGCGGGAAAAATGTACTTTATGAAACTAAGATGCATGTTGGGAGGAATCCCGGAGATGGACTCGGAGTGAGCAAAGAAATGGCAAAGGAAAGCAAAGGAATAAGAGGCTCCGCGATGGAGCCGTGTCCATGGCCTGCTCCTTAGGATGCATTACGTCGGAGGATTTAATTGGCAAAGATTCCGAGAGAGGGTCACATTCGTGCCGTGGCACGTTGGACCTAATTGCTTGGAACTTGACATTCCAGTGAAGGTGCGCGTTCGCACTGTGTCACATTGGAGCAGCTCCGCGTTGCAGGCCGTGCCACGTTGGTGATAAACTCTGGACAACCAAATTCCGAGCTTCCGTATTTTCACCGTGTCACGGAGCGGTGCTCCACATTGCACTCCGTGACACGTTGCTTGTTATTCGGAAAAATTCCCTGCCAGTATAAATAGAACACTTAGGTTCATTTTATTATTCTGACTTGGTGGAGCAAGAGCGTGGGTTACAGGCGGTTGAGGGGACAAATCTTAGGGTTTCTCTCTATCTCTTTCTCCTTTCTTTCAATATTTTGTATGATTTACACTCATTTAACGATGTTTAATCCACAAATGAGTGGCTAATTTCACATCTTGCTGAGGTTAGGAACAATTGTATTGAAATGTGATTGTTGATCATTTGGTTTTTCATCTTTTCTTCATGGTTGTTCTAACCAATTCTTGTTCTTACGCATTGATGTTTGGCCAATGTTAATGTACATCTAAAAAGTCCGGTTTCACTTGAGAGAGCACGAAATTGGAAAGTTGTGAATTAATAGGATATGATCTTTTCTTTGTTTGGGAAAATTGAGAATTGATTTACCTTCAGGATAGAAATATACCTGAAAGTCGTATTATCAATTGTGGAATCGGTTTTGTATGGCCAGAACATGGTTCTTCTTATCACGAAATGTAGGTGGAAGGTTCATGATTCTTAAGTTGGGTTAAATACGAGAGTTTTAATTCATAGGCATAAGTTCCGACTAGCAACCGGAGAAAAGATTAACCAACTTATCGATGGTAAATTTCTCTACATGTTCGTTTTAACTTCCAGCATGCTCCATTCATAGTTCAGACTCACTTATCATTCATTTTAGACTTAGTATAAAATTAAAACCATAAAATAAAAACTTTTCTTCACACTGTTGTCCGCATTTTTTAGAGTTACACCTGATGACCTTGAGTAGATTTGCCCCGTAGTCAAGTCCCTGTGGGATCGATGCCCAGCTTACTTGAGCCACTTACTACTAGTTCGACCATGTGCACTTGCGTGTAGTCATCCAGACAGCCGAACAGGCCTCTCTCCCTCGCATGAGCGCACTCCATCTTTTGGGCGTACAAAACTATCCAAGGAAATCCATGTCCTGGTGGAGCACTTCTTAGTCCTGGCAATCTTTGAACAAATAGCCCGCCACGCCATGAAAAATTAACTCACACCACGCCCTCTAATCAACCACTAACTCTAGGGCATACTTTGACAAGCGAGTGAACTCAAGAGCATACTCTTGTACGTCATCCTCCCCTGCGTCAGATTTACAAACTCAACTTCCTTCGGCTCCCTCGTCTCTCACGGGAAGAAGCCAGGTCAAGAATGCAACATGGAGCTCCTCCCAAGTGACTGGGCCTGCCCCCGGCAGTCGTACTATCTTTCCATTGGTGAAACCAGATGTGGGCGACCCCTTTCAACTGATACAAGGAAAACTCCGCGCACTCAACTCTATTACCCCCATGACTTTGGTGATCTGCAATCATCTATAAGCTGTGATTCCTCATTTACTTTTGACCCAAGGAACTCTAGCGGGTTCATTCTCAAAAAAAGTCCCTGACTCGAGCATACTGCATTGCCATTTTACAGAACATGCGCAACTGCCTGTTGATTGACCTAAGCAGTCAAGGCCTGCGAAACATCTGAATGGCTGCCCGAAACTTCGGTAAAGGGCAGAGCTCTATACACAGTGCTCTGAGCTGGTGGGGCCTACGGTACCCATCCCTGATGCCATCCTCATGGCCTTCTCCATTTCCATTATTCCTACCATTCATTCTTTGGGGAGCCATGATTCTGCAATCGCGAATAGCATGAATTAGAAGGATAGAGAGACATTTCATCACATGACATATATCATGAATAAGAAGGGAAAATTTCTAAACGTCTCGTAGCCTCTCCTTTATAAGTGCGGAGCGCTTCATACCCATGAAAAAGACTCTACTTAACGCAGCTTTCAGACATCCTAGGATACTTTTAAACCTATTGCTCTGATACCAAATTAGTCATGACCTAAACATAGACCCGGATCGTAACACGGGACAAGGAGCCCCGAGATACTCAAGTCGGCCATGGCATGAACATTCATATCATTAGAGTGGAATACTTAACATAATGATATAGCGGATGCATAAAAATAAAATAGCATTATAAGTGAAACGTACTACATACATAACAGCTGAGTACTACGTATAGTCACAAGCCTCTAACGCATCTGATGGGTTGATGGGACAACATCCCCAACTAACCACGGCAAGGCTAAAAACTAAAAGAAACATCAATATCTGAAACAAATGGTCCTTGGAGAATGAGGACTCACTATAAGTTGTATGCTAAGCCTAAGATGAACTTCTAATATCTAGAATTTTGAATATCATAAAACGATACAGCATAGAGTATGCAGTCGGTATGGAATATCACAGGAGTATGCAAAGGTTAGTAAAAAGATATTTAAAAATACATAAACTCATAAATCATCATATGAGTGGAACAACATGATAGTATCATAAATATCATAAGATAATATAAGGCTCAAGATTTTCAAATCGTTCGTGAACCGTTCATTATCATAGTCATAAGAGAAACCTTATTAAATTATCACTTGAGCCAAATAACATAAAAATAACAATGCATAAAATATGTGGCACAATTGGAGGACTAATCTCTTGACACCATCATGATAGAGCCATACATTATGCCCCAACTATCTCACTTAAGTAGGACAGAGTCGCCCCTGGATTTCAGGCAAGGGACGTGCATTATGTGATATCACGAAAGAGGGGATAATTAACATTGTAATGCATCAACATAAACCTACGGTGAGTACGTAATTATGAGACACCGGCGTAGTTCTTTAAACGTCGGGCTGCTCAATGCTATACACGCTTCCAAAAAACATGCTTCACCTTCAAGACTCGTATGTAAATAAATAACATCATTCATTGAGATTCATTGAAAAATAAATATTTTCATCATCGACTCCCATTAAATACATGATTAGCCAAGAATCAAAGGGCCCTTTAGTAGGCCAACATCGCCAAATCGGTATAAATCTATGAGATCCATTTTATAAGTCGTAGATCATTCTTGAACATATGGGCATTTCCCAATACTTTACCATGCTTGAAAATACTCAATTCATTGGAAAACATGATTATAAACATAGGTAACTTAAAAACATGCTTTTATCATCAATAATTCATCATATATGAATATTTATCATAAACCTTGACTTTCATGAACTCTCCATAAATGGGTATTTTAATTTGTAAAACTTGAAACATGATTTTTAATGAAAAACAACATAAAGAAACATGCCCTTAATTCATAATTCCATCATAGTAACTCAATTAGATCAAGCCCATGTAGAGAAATTAAAATTTCATGCATTGGGTAAAACCCCATAAATTTAGATAGAAAATCATGAATTGATAGAGAATGGTCATGGGTGTGAAAGGATTCACCAACTCATAATCCTACATACCTTGGGAAAATCCAAATCTCACCTCCCTGAAAGCCTAAATGTAAAATTTGAAGAAAACCTTGAAGAACAAGCTTAATCACCTCCTTAATCCCTTAACTTTTGCATGCATGAAAATGAATAAGGCTAGGGTGGGTTTTACCCTCAATAAACACTGATTTTCGAGTCTTAAACAACGTAGTTTAGGACTCTAGGACTTAAAAATAACGAAAATATGTGAAATCCCTGAAAATTTTTGCCTTTGGTGAACCAACAGTTGTCCCACAAGTCGTTACATGATACCACGACTGCGTGGTATCGAGCTGTTGGATCCACTGACCATTTCACACCTTCCAGATTCCTTCCCACGACTCAACAGGATGAGTCGTTGTTCCAAATGAGTACTCGTTAAGTCATCCATTGTTCCCTATCGACTGCCAATCTTCCCCACAAGTCTCACCATGACTCGTTACTTCCTCCAGAAGCCCAGTCGTGGTTGCCTTCCCTTACATTGATTGGAGAATGTTGATATTTCTTCCCACGATTGGTGACCACAACCTGTTACTCCTCACGACAGGTCGTGGGATGACCATTACTTCCCTTTAGTTGAGCCAGTTCCCACCACGGCTACAAACGATGACTCATTGTAACGAACAATGAGTTTACTTAAGCTCGTTACTTCCCCCATTACCAAGACAACCTTCTCAGGACTACTTCCCACGGGTCGTTGGTTGTACCAATGATCCATTTGATCATCCGTTCTGGGGTATTACAGATACTTCTGGGTCTAATCTTAGACACTTCCAGGGTATTACAGATACTTAGGAAATCCACATTGGGTAAACCATAGAATCATCGAAAATTAGAAATTCACTGAATTGAGAGAGAATTGGGCATGGGTGTGGACTATTACTTTTATTAATAGCCTTACATACCTGAAAAAATCTAAAGTTTCTCAACTTCCTTGATTGCCCAAGAGAATTGAGGAAGAACTTTGAAGAAACTAGACTTTATCACCTCTCAAACCTCTAAGCTTGCATGCATGAATTAGGATAGGCTTAGAATGACTTAACCCTTCTTAAAACACCCTATTCTGAGCTTAAAATGACATAGTTAGGCCTTAGGAACTTAAAAATTATAGAAAGTCATATTAGAATTCGCAGGAAAATATACACTACCATCCCCCACGAGGCCCAGCGACTTGTTACTTGGACCACGACTGGGTAGCCACCTTCCCTGATCAACACTAGAAGCTTACCTACCTTGGGTCTACGAATCGTGGTGTATCCGATGAATCGTGGTGATGACCCGTTGCGTGCACTGCCTTCTCTTCCTTCATCCTTAAACCACCTTTGACCATGAGTGACCTAATGGATGGAGTGGGGTTGACCCGCGACTCATGGTCACACCCTTGGTAACCCCAAATCTGAATTTTCATCTCATGCATCTGATCTTAGGGTTTTGGGGGTGTTATAATATCCCAATGATTATGCTACATGATTTCTATCAAAACCCCTCATGAACTTATGTTTCCAAGTTACAATAGTCTCTACTTTGTTTTAATAAAATTCTTCATGATTTCCTTCAATTGATTCTCTTATGTTTAAATCCATGAAACTATGATTATGATTTCTATCAAAATTTCTCATGAATCCATGATTTGAAAAATATGATGATTTTACTCTTATGCATGATTTTCATGAAATTCAAGTACATATATCATGGCCGATCTTCGGCACCTATTTTCATAAGCTAGCTCACATTAATATTAACATGTTATGATTTTCATAATATAAACTAGCCATGTACACCCAAGTTTCATGATTATGATATGAGCATTATATATATTTTGGGAGTAGTATTTAACACCAAGTAGACCGGGGTTCAAGCATACCTCAAGTCTCAAAACTACGTACAACCGTAGCCATGATGGGATCTTTCTTGAGAATGTTCCCCTTTGCCTTTATGGGCCTTTGGGATTGATTTCATGCCCTTTTTATGGTTCTACCCTTGGCAAGGTATGAACACCCTCCCGACTAGGGGTTTACAGGTCGGACTCCATGTGTGCTCATGTGGGGTATATCGATTATAAGAATCTCCCATTGTTTCATAGTTGATATATGTATATATTCATGTTCACGATTCATGATTTTACGACTTACGATGATTTGATTCGAAAATATATATGAGGCCTTTACTTATGAATTCAGTCATGATCGACTTTATATTATAGTTTTGAAATGCCTTGAGCCCTCATGTCCTATATATGATCAGAAACTTACGTTTTACAAGGATTTACTCTCATGATCTCTCTTATACTGTTTTACTAGCATGTTTTACTTACTCTACCTAATCAGTACATTCGAAGTATTGGCATGCTCTATACTATGTCATTTCATGATATGAGTCAAAAAATCACTCAAGCCAACACAGTTAGAAATGTTCCAGACTTGATCAGCTAGTAGGGCTGAGTCCTCGTCTCTCGAGGACTAGAGTTATCTACTTCATTTCAATTCTTTTACTTCGTTTTAGATTTAAAATTTGGAGCTAGGCCCGGGGTTCGTCCACATTTGCTTATACGTTAGAGCTCTCGGACATAAGGGTGTATATTCAGCTTTGCGACTCAACATTGTAACATTGTTGTTTTACTTACCCATTATGCTATATAGACTTCTTCTTACCGCTGATTATAATTAAATTTTCACTTGTTTTATACTACTAGGTCATGCTATGAATGTTCCATGGGTTAGCTTGAAGCCATTCATTATTTTAAATCCCGTGTGTCCTGTCTGGGGTCCCTACTCGGAGTCTTGACAAACTTTGTATCATAGCATTGGGTTTAGGTGTGCCCCTGGGTGTTTAAAGCCCGTTAAGTAGAGTCGTCTTCAGGAGTATGAAGCACACCATATTTATGAAGTAAGTGGCACACAAAATGTTTTAGGAAACTTCCCTTCTTTCATGATTCCATCTCGTGCTATGAGTTCAAATCTCTCCAGTCCTCTAACTCGTTCTATACGCGTGTGCATAAGTATGTCTCCTTGAAGAGAAAACGGAAGTTGTAGCCCACCAGCTCTAGAGAGCCCCTGAATGGGCAAGTTATGGATGCGAGCTCGGGGCTTCCATCGGAGTATTGGTACGAGCCATCACCACTCGGTTTAACGGTAGGGGATCGCACCTGCAAACCCTATTCGAGAGACGATGGCTACTAGGTTCGAGACTTTACAAAAAGGAGCCCATTTGAGTTTCACAATCTAAAAGCAGATAGAAAGTTCAAGGAAAAATAAAGGGGAACAAGAGAGAGACAAGACGAAACTTTGAGTTTTCCCGGCAAAGTCGAGGTGGTGGGAACCACTCTCGGCTCTAGCAAGGATCATTGGCTCCAGCAGGGAGCAAGTCCAGGGTAGGAAAATTACCTATCAGTTTTTAGGGATGTTGCAAGAACCACCTAGGAAAGTGCTTGGTGGGTTCAAATGCTTTCTTCTATTGTGGCCAGCACGATCATAAACTCGGGGTGTCATTCGGCCAAGCAAAGGTGGCTAGAGAGGCCATGCCCGGCCACCGCTTCAGCAACCTCGTCTAGTTGATCAGCTTGCCTAAAATGTGTAGGAACCACCAGGAGAAGTGTTTGATTGGAAGGATCTTATTGGTGCAGATGTGCAGTTTCGACTGGATTATCCATAAAACAAAACCGGTGGCGTGATCGTTTTATTATAATCAACATCTCGCCATCTCCCAGTAGGCACGTTTTTTTGGTTACAGTTGAAACCCAACTCCAAATATGATTGAGTATATGTAGAAATACAGTTATCTTGCATGGTGTTAGGCGAGAACCATGAGTAAATTATAAAATTAAAAAAAAAAAACTTTTAGCATTCTAGTATGAAACTTGCCTGGAAGATAGTGTAAAATGATTATAAGTATGAAATCTTCAGCGATAGATTTAGAAACGAATGGGAATTCAAGAGCTAGTGATGTTAGTCTAGCCTTAAAGGATCAACAGCCTTAGAATGATGGTTTTAAACTAAGGGGAAGATGGTAAGTGAAGGGCCAAGTCGAGTCTTGAGTTTTCTATTAAGGGGTTCTAGAAATAGTATCTAGGGGTGGTTAACCCATTATTATTTAGATGTTTCCCTTATGTTTCGGTGGATGTTACGCCCTACTCATGATTATGTTCACCCAACCTAGGATGATAGGTAACATATTTAGTCAAGCGATACCAATATTACTCCGTGACTCCATAAAAACTCATCTTCATGTCATGAAACTCGTTATGTATGTAAACTCATGTCTCTCATCATGCTCCGCTCCTACAGGCAGCCCTTAAGATTTGCTTAGCGGCTCATAAGATCGTGTTATATTAGGTATATGCCCAGCATAGATTTCTTGAATGATTTTGTGCTCTGTTTCTTATCCTAATCCCTATGAATGTTCCCTCATGATGGAAATGATGGTTACGATCTGTACGTTTAGGATAACCCTCTATTCATGCCATAGGTGCTAGGTATGTAGAAGTTAATGAAGTGCAGTTATTAGCCAAGCTTGGAAGATAAGGGAATTCTTGAATAGAGTTAGATACAAGGAGCCATAGGATAATCATGAGTGATAAGCTCGAATGAGAAGGTGATGTGCAAGTAGACTATAGTATGGTGTGACTAGTGACTTCTTGATTAGAAACAAACATACTGTGTAGCGCGCCTTCTTGCCCGAGAAGGGAAATAATGTTATAGTGGGTAACAGTAGGTTGCGCGGTGTGGTCGAGTTAGGCTTGAACATAGATGACATATGTCGTTGGACACTTAAATTAGTATAAATAGGAGCTTGGGTAAGGAGTGTAGGTTGGAAAGATTGGGCATCAGAAATCGGGCGGTATGTGATAGGGTATCAGTATTCCTGTTTGGAAGTGGAAAGAGATAAATATGGGTTATCCTTAAGGAATTAGCCTCGTACATGCGACAGCATGATTCTATCGGGTGATTTTAGACAAAGAAGACTAAGTCAGCACTAGGACAATGCTAGATTTTATATTCGGGAGTTAGTTAGTTGTATGGAGTTCCTTTGTCCACACAGTTCACCTCTCAATTTGAAGATCGACTAGGAAAGGTCTTGGTACTTCGGTGAAGCTTAGCCCAGCGTTTCATCCGCCGGATGGTGGGGCCCGAGCGGACTATTCATACTCTTGAGGATATGTTGAGCATGTGTGATTGATTTCAAGGGTAGTTGGAATGATCACTTACATCTTATCGGGTTTGCCTACAATAATAGTTATCACTCCGGTATTGAGATGACTCCATTTGAGACTTTATGCGGGGCGGAGGTGTAGACTACCTATTGGATGATTTGAGGTAGAGTGAGGCTACATGAATAGGGCCATATTCGGTTCATAAAGCTATGGAGAAAGTCCAGCTTATTAGAGAAGGCTGAAAATAGCTCGGAATCGGTAAAAATCTTGTGTGTGGATGTTAGGAGGAGGGCTCTTGAGTTTGTCGTTGATGATCGGGTATTGTTGGAGGTATCTCCCATTAAGGTAGTTATGGATTCAGAAGAAAGGGAATCTTATACCCCGGTATGTTGGGCCATACGGGGTGTGAGGCGTATTAGCAAGGTGGCCTAAGAGTTGGAGCTACCGGCGAAGATAGCTTGATGCATCCAGTATTTCAAATATCCATGTTGAAGAAATACATCAGAGATCCATCTCTAGTTGTTCGGGTAGAGGACATTAGGTTGAAGGACCTCCTTACCTATAAGGAGGTACTAGTTGAGATCCTTGATCGTCGAGTTCGTAAGTTGAGAAATAAGGTTTTTTGGAGGTTCATAAGTTGATCGTTAGGAATTAGCCTCGGTGAAGGTTTTGTGGAGAATTAGCGTTAGGAATTAGCCTCGGTGAAGGTTTTGTGGAGGAATTAGCTTGTTAAGGGATCTGCGTGGGAAGCCAAAGAAGATGTGATGGATAGATACCCGCACCTACTCTCTTCTAGTTTCGATCCAACTTGAGGTATAAATTTCATCCTTAACACTCCATTCAGTTTTATGTTGAGTTCATGTCTCTCAGTCTCTTTCATGTCTTACCATGCATGTATATTTCATGAATTTAGTTCAGTCATGTATCTCAGTCTAGAGTCAGTCACTCCATCAGTTTTCATCTCCAGTTGTTCAATTTTGGGGTTTCAATTCTTTTTCTAGCCTTTCAGTATGCTTGATCTACATTCGAGAATGAATGTCTCAAAGGAGGAGATAATGTAACACCCCAAAAGTTCCTTAGGTCAGACTCGAGGCTTATAGAAGAAAATAGTAGGAACGCCTCGTACACGCTGATAGCATTATTCTATCCGGTGATTTTAGATCTAGATGACTAAGTCAGCACTAGAACAATGCTAGATTTTATATTCAGGAGTTAGTTCTATTGCATGGAGTTTCTTTTCCACCACAATTCACCTCCCAGTTTAAAGATCGATTCAGAAGGGTCTTGGTACTCAGGTGAAGCTTAGCATAACGTTTAACCCACAGGCGGATGGTCAAGCCGAGCGGACTATTCAGACTCTTGAGGATATGTTGATAGCATGTGTGATTGATTTCAAGGGTAGTTGGAATGATCACTTAACTCTTATTGGGTTTTTCTACAATAATAGTTATCACTCCAGCTTTCAGATGAATCTGTTTGGTACCTATACAGGCGGAGGTGTATACAACCTATTAGATGATTTGAGTTAGGTGAGGCTACATTAGTAGGGCTATATTCTATTAATAAAGTTATGGAGAAAGTCCAGCTTATTAGAGATAGGATGAAAATAGCTCGAAATCGGCAGAAATCTTGTGTATGGATGTTAGGAAGAGGGCTCTTGAGTTTGCCATTGATGATCGGGTATTGTTGGAGGTGTCTCCCATTAAGGGATTTATGTGGTTCAGAAAGAAGGGGAAGCTTAGTCCCCGATATGTTGGGCCATACAGGACTGTGAGATGTGTTGGCAAGGTGGCCTATGAGTTGAAGCTACCAACGGAGTTAGCTTCGGTGTATCCGATGTTTCATATGTCCTTGTTGAAGAAATGCATCGGAGATCTATCTTACCGATTGAGATTTCGCATAAGTTCTTGTAAGGGTCAAATTCAAATGACCATAGCTCCCATTTTACAAAATATTTTGGGTGATTTAGCACATCAAATTGAAGCCCTTGGAGTCTTCTTTCCAACGCATCCAACCTTGCATCAATCGCAGTTCAGAATAAAAAGTTATGAGTAATTTAGTGGAACAGCAGTAGGCTTGGACGAATCTCAGAACGGGCCGTCCTAGCAACCAACGAACCGTCCTGTTGGTCGTAGGAACTGCCAATTTCAGGTCTTTTTCTGGCAGTTTGGGTATTTTGGAAAACTTCTATGCTTATAACTCCTAAATGACGTCGTTCTGGTCTTCCTTAAGGTTTAGATTAAATGGTTTAACATAGTCTAAATCCTCACTCTCTTAAAACATCCATAGATTAGATTTTCTCTCAAGAAGGAGCTAGGATTCATCACCTCCAACTTTCTCAATTCCTCTTGGATATTCAAGACAAGTCAAGGGATCATCAACTCAGGTATGTGGAGTCATGAATGGGGGATTTCTTCCACCCTCATGCCCCTCTATGTTAGAATTTCATGATTTCCAATCTTCAAGTTCCAAATTTCAAAATTCTAGGGTTAGGTTTAATTTCGATGAAATCTTTCATGTTCTCCGATGAAATCAGTCCCCTCATGATTCAATTCATATCCCTATGATTTTTCTATATGATGTCTATCAAAACCCCTCCTGAACTTATGAGTTACAATGGTCTCTACTTCATTTTGATGAAATTCTCCATGATTTCCTATGAATTCGATTCTCTTATAGTTAAATCCATGAAACTATGATTATGATGCATGATTTCTATTATAATTTATCATAAACCCATGATTTGCAATGTATGATGATTTTACTCCATTATGCGTGATTTTCATGAAATTCAAGTACATATGTCATGGCCGATCTTCGGCACTATTTTCATGGCTAGCTCACGTATATTAACATGTTATGATTTTCATGTTTTGAACTATCCATGTACACCCATGTTTCATGATTATTATATGAGTACTATATATATTCTGGGAGTGGTATTTAACACCGAGTAGACCGGGCTCCATGTGTTCCCATGTAGGGTATATCAGTTATAAGAATCTCCCATTGTTCCTTAGTTTCTATATATTTGTGTGTGTGTGTGTGTGTGTATGTATTCATCTTCATGATTCATGATTTTACGACTTACGATGATTTGATCCAAAAATATGCCTCATGAGGCTTTTACTTATGAATTCAGTCATCATCAGCTTTATATTATAGTTTTGAAGCCTTGAGCCCTCATGTACTATATATGATCAGAAACTCACATTTTACACTATTTTACTCTCATGATCTCTCTTTTACTGTATACTAGCACGTTTTACTTACTTCACATACTCGGTACTTTCAAAGTACTGACCGCATACTCTATGTTATATCATTTCATGATATAGATCCAAGTACTCAAACTCAACTTGCAGTTAGAATTGTTCCAGACTTGATCAACTAGTAGGAGTGAGTCCTCATCTCTCGAGGACTAGAGTTATCTACTTCATTTCAGTTCTTTTACTTCATTTTAGTTTCAGAATTTGGAGCTAGCTGAGGTTTGTCCCAGCAGCTAATCTGTTAGTAGAGGCTTTCAGACATAGAGTTAGTATATTCAGCTTTGCGACTCAGCATTGTGACATTGTCATTTTACTTACCCCTTATTCTATATAGACTTCTGATTATCCATGATTATAGTTAAATTTCTGCTTATTTATACTATTAGGTCATGCTATGAATGTACCATGGGTTAGCTTGGAGTCATTCATGGTTCTAGGTCTCGTGTCTTGTTCCCGGGTCCCAACTCGGGCTTGGAGAAAAAGTACCCACCTAATGAGCCTCGATTTAGCATCTTTTTTAGTCATTAGATATCTGAGTGCAGCATGGTCAGAGTGCACCACCACCTTAGTCCCTAAGAAGTATGCTCGGAATTTTTCAAATGCAAACACTACTGTGAGCAACTCTCGTTCTATCACCGTGCAATTTGCTTGCGCATCATTTGGGGCTTTGCTGGTGCAGTATATCAGGTGAAAAATATTTTTTTTCATTTTCCCATGAACCACTCCTAACACTACACCACTTGCATTACACATAAATTCGAAGGGCTTTGTCCAATCTGGTACAATGATAATTGGAGTTGATATAAGCTTCTCTTTTAACTCAAAGAAAGCCCTCATACAAGTATTGTCAAAGTAAAATTTTGGATTTTTTTTGCAACAACCCAAATAGAGGATGAGATATCTTTGAGAAGTCTTTGATAAATCTGTGATAAAAGCCCCATGTCCCAAAAAGTTGTGAATACCCTTCATAGTCTTTGGAGGAGGTACATGAGCTATGGCCTCAATTTTCGCTTGGTCTACCTCTATATCCTTCTTAGAATTTTTGTGCCCCAGCATAATACCTTCTTTTTCCATGAAATGGCACTTCTCCTAATTAAGGACCAAGTTCGTTTCTTCACATCTCTTCAACACCTCATCTAATTGAGCCAAGCATTACTCAAATGAATTTCCCACAATGGAGAAGTCATCCATGAAGACTTCCATGGTATCCTCCACCATATCTGAGAAGATTGACATCATGCACCTCTGGAATGTAGTTGGAGCATTGCAAATCCGAAAGCGCATCCTATTAAATGCAAAAGTCCCGTAGGTACATGTAAAGGTGGTTTTCTCTTAATCATCTGGGGAAATTGAAATCTGATTGTATCCCGAGTACCCATCCAAGAAACAATAAAACTCTTTCCTAGACAATCATTCTAGCATTTGATCAATGAATGGAATTTTAAAATGGTCCTTTTTGGTCCATGAGTTTAGTTTGTAGTAATCCATACACACCCTCCATCTAGTGACTGGCCGTGTTTCTATCAATTCATCTTTCTCATTTGGCACCATAGTGATTCCCCCTTTCTTAGGCACACATTGGAATGGGCTCACCCAACTGCTATCAACTATCGGGTATACAACTCCTACATCTAACCATTTGATGATCTCTTTCTTAACTACTTTTTGCATCAGTGGATTAAGACGCCTCTGATGCTCAACAGAAGGACTATAATCTTCCTAAAGGTTAATCTTATGAGTGTAAATTCTCGGAGGTATGCCAATTATGTCAGCTATAGTCCAACCTATTGTTCAGATATGCTTCTTTATGACTTTCAGAAGTGCCTACACTTGCTAATCAGTGAGCTAAGTTGAGATGATGACAGGCAACGTGTCATTCAACACGAGATAAGCATACTTCAAATGAGCAGGTAGCGATTTTATCTCTAAGATTGGTGGTATGAGGATTGATGGTTGTGATAGTGGAGTTGTCCAATTCTTGAGGTCAAGGTCAAGCTTCTTTGGTTGGAAGTAGTAGAATCCCAAACTTTTTATAGCAAGACATGCCTCTTCTAGCCCTTCTATAATACCCCGAAAGTACCTAGGAGTAGACCCGGGAGCTAAAAGTTGAAAACTTCTGAAACTGGGAAATTATCATAGAACGGGTGACCTAACAACTCATGGTATCAAACCACGGATCGTCGTATGCAGCCTTTGGGATGAGAAGTTTTGTTGACAATGGAAACAACGAGTGACGTGACGACCCATTGTGGGATATAACGGGCCGTCCTTTTCAGTCGTGGTAAGTTATTGTCACGCCCCGCCTTGGGAGGCATGACTGGCACTTGGTACCCTACTAAGACCAAGAATGCTGGACTAGCTGAGCCTAAGCACTTCTGGTGCCAGGCTGGCTCTAACTCTAGATTCAAGAAAACGACGGGCTATATAACGGCTGTAAATACACCCTCCGGTCGACTAGGCCTATAGCCACCTGTAAGAAAACAACAGCTACCTAGAACAATTTAATCAATAGGGAACCTATACGGGCCGACAAGGCCACCATGCTGTTTAGTTATTTCTGAATTAAGAAAAAAAGTGCTAAACTGCTACATGACCAACAAGATCACCACTACCAACTGAATAAGGCCCCACACGGCCATCATAAACAAACTAAAACATGCACACGGCCTCACACGACCAGTACAGCTAACCATAGGGAATATACAATCTGCAAGCCTATAAGAATACTGATAATATGGTCGGGACAGGGCCCTGGCCCACCCATACTGTACAACAAAAGAAAAGGGGTAAACCTCTAGCTATCTAGCTCCGGATAACTGGAGCTGATGACTCTGTGTGCTGGCTGGAATCACGAGGGATCGGCTCCTCGTATATGAGTACCTGCAGGCAAGTAATGCAGTGCCCCAAACGGGCGTCAGTACCGCTGGTACTGAGTATTCAAAGCAACAACTGGAAATTAACTGAAGACAAGCAATATAACTGGTAGAACTGAAATAGAAAGAATAGACTGTAACTGACTAAAAGTATAAGTTTAAGACTGTCCTCAACTATGCTGAAAAGAGTAGGATTCGTACCTGGTAACGTGGCATTCTACTGTATTTCTACTCATAACATGGAATAATATAGCATAACATAACATAGCATAGCACACATAAACCTTACCCGGCCCACATAAGCCGGGAGGTACAACCAACACGCAATCTATACCCCTACCCCAGTCATCCCATCTCCCATAATAACTATAAGCATCCTGCCAGTCCCCTGGGTATGCACTTGGGCCCGTTAGGCCCCTGACTATAGCTGTACCTGAGTCTTGAGAACTCCTGAATCAACACCCCGGGCGTACTCGCTCGACGAGGGTGTATAAAAGCCGACCAAGGAAAAATATAGGGAAACTGGCATCCCATCTTCGTCCCCTAGGGGACGGCATGCCACTCCGTAGAGCGACGTATCCTCGCCCTCTGGCGGATGAGTCGATACAGCTATTTTAACCCTGGGGAGGTCAAGAATGCTAGGTAATCCAGCCCAAAATAATACAGTCAAGTCTCAACTAATAATACTATATGCATACGTTACATGCTGAAACTAATGATAGTAATGTGTATATACATAATACATGCTGAAATTGATAATAGTATATATATAATTTCTGTCATACTGTGTTGAATCTGGTACTGAAACAAGATATAGTATTTCTGCTGAGAATCATGCTGTATGACTAAGTTTCATGGTAAACATGATTTATTATTTCAAACATGCTTTCCAAAATTTATATTAAGCTACTATTCTATTTCTGAAATACTTTACGGGCACTTGTATTGCTTTACTAAGTTTCGTCTGAACACGATAATATCCTGACGTACTTTACTAGATTACATACTGGGCATGTTGTACTGTTTCTGAAACTTTCTACTAGAATTTATATCGTGCTAGTAAG
>JACEIK010004520.1:2553-132187 GCA_018107945.1 Datura stramonium
CCACCCCCCACTTAAGAGCATACATTGTCTCCAATGTAAATATGAAAAAGGGAAAGGGACAAGGAACACCCTGAGTGGGTCACTGCTCTTCATCATCATCATCTGCCTCACCTCCACCGCCGCTGGTGTAATACCCCGGGAACCCAAGGATCAGACCCGAGAGTCAAATGGGGAAAATCTGGAAAATGATGCTTTAGTTGCAGGACGAGTCATTGGACGACTTGTGAGGAGACCCACGAGTCGTCAGGTGGCTCATGGGAAGGCCTGGATGAAATAAAGGTTTGAGGTCCCCACAGGCGTGGGAACGACTCATGGTCAGCCACCACGAGTCGTCAGGTTAACCGTGGGGTGAAGTTGGGAAATAAATGGAAGGATAAATTAGTGTACCTAACAGAAGGGACCCCATGAGTCGTGGTCAATCCCAACGACTCGTGAGGTGAGTCTTGAGCAAGCAGGTTGAACTTTATTTGAGAATGAGACAATGTACATAATGGAAGGTGACCATGGGTCGTGGTATTGAGGAATGAATTGTTAAGTCCCCCGTTACAAGCCCTAAGTGATCTGTTATCCAGTGTACTTGATGAGCGACACGACGAGTCGTTACCCGTCTTGACGAGTCGTCAGGTCACCCGTTAGGGTCACCTGGAAAATATTTTCTACAAAATAGTAAGGGCCTTCTCGTAATTTTCTAAGTTCCTAAGACCTATACTACGTTGTTTAAGGCTCGTTTAATGGGTTTAAAGTAGGGGAAAACCTATTCTAAGTCATTCTTCCCGTGCATGCAAGTTTAAAGGTTTGAAGAGGAGATTCAAGGAAAAATCTCAAGGTTAACATTGGAATCTCAGCTTGGGCAATTATTGGGTGTTAGAATTCACCATTTTCAGGTATGTAAGGCTATGAGTGGGTGCCTCCTTCCATACCCATGCCCAATTTTTATCAAATCATGATAAATTGCCTATGATCAAATATGGGGTTTTCACCCGATTGTATGATTCTTCAATCTCTATACATGGGTATGATTAGATTATGTTTATATTAGTGGATTGTGAAGCTTGGGCAGATTTTAAATTATTTTCAAACCAAAATTGTGATTTCTAATTATGAAAATTGAATGCCCATGGATTAGAAGTTCATGAAAGAAAAGAATAATGTTGAATGTATGATGATGATGACATTTGATGACGAAAAGCATGTTTCTAAAGCTACCCTTGATTATGATGTTGTTTTAAAATGAATTGAGTAGATCTAAGTTTAATAAAGCTTTTGGCAATGCCCACATATTGATTTAAAATGATTATTTTTCCGAAATAAGCTTACCACATGGTTTGGTGCGAAGTCTCCCAAATTTCATAAATTCTCGCTTGTGGTATATTTAGAAATAAGCTTATCATATGCATGAATCCATAATCGATATGTATGTCATTATTGAGTTTTATCAAAGGACAATGTTGAGCTTTATTTTCATATCATGTCGAGTCTATGCATGATTACATTTTGAGCTTTGTCGATAGACAATATTGAGCTTCATTTCATATGATGTTGAGTTATGCATGATTTCATATTGAGCTTCATCATTAGATGATGTTTAGCTTCGTCATTTAGGTGATGTTGAGCTTCATCAATAGATGATGTTGATCTTTGTTATATACGATATAGAGCATTGCATGTTTTAGGAGAAGAGTCTAGCACCGAGCGGATTAAAGGTCGATCACCCTATGCCCCAGAACTACGCGCCAACGTTGGTTGATACTATTATATTATTGGGACCTCCCTTGTGAGCTATTCCCGGCCCGATTGGCCCTTCAGCTTGATATCGATATCATGGTAGCGTCCTTAGCCCTGACAAGGTTTTGGACGGTTCTGCCCACTTGAGTGTGATAGTCGAGATCACGTAAGCTCTATCGTTGTATGTCGGTTAAGTGATGAGTCTCCCACTATCTATACTATTCAGATTTGTGTATTCATTACTCATGGAAGTTATCTTACACATGCATGTTCTAAAAGTAAGGTTTGACTCATTGTTCAGCTTTTAAAATAAATGTCATGTTTTAGCTTTGAGTCATTCGAATCAGTCATGATGTTATAATGCAATGCATGGTCATGTTATGATGAGATTATGATTTCAGAAAGAATGCATGTATGCCCTTCCTCTAATGTTGAAAGCTTATGATATGTATGAAATGTTTTAAACAATTTACTTTTCTAAAGCAATTTTACATACCTTGCATACTCGGTACATTCCACGTACTGACCGCATACTTTCTATGTTATATCGTTTTATGATACAGGACCCGGCTCGCAGCTTTAGCCCCGATCTTAATTAGCTTTTCAAAGTTAGTGTCTGCTCGGATTGGTGAGTCCTCATCTTTCGAGGACTAGACTCTCAGTTTTATGTCGAATTTCAGTTTCATGTTTTGTGAGTTAGTTGGGGTCTTGTCCCATCAACTCATCCACCGACTAGAGGCTTCAAACTTATGTATGTGTAGCTTCAGATATTATTGTAATATGCTCTCGTATGAGACTTTCGTTGAGATTATATTTATGGTTTCTTCATGTTTATTAAATGAGTTAGTTGAATGCTTATGCCATGGGTCGACTTGGGGTCTCTCAGGGTCCCTTGTCCTGTGTCTACGATCCGGGCCTCCATTCGGGTCGTGAAAAACTTGGTATCACAGCCATAGGTTTGAAGTGTCAAAGGGAGTCTGAAAGCTGCGTTAAGTAGAGTCTTTTTCATGGGTGTGAAGCGCGCCACACTTATGAAGAAGAGGCTACTAGACATTTAGGGAATGTTCCCTTCTTTCATGATCTATGTCGTGCAATGAAAGGTCTTTCTATCCTTCTAATCGTGCTATTCGCGATTGCAGAATCATGGCACCTCGAAGAATGAATGGAAGGAGGAACGGAGGTGGTGAATTCCACGAGGATGGAAATGGTTATGGGCACCGGCCAGCCCCACCAATTCAAGAGCCTCAGGCACCAGAGCCAGCCGCTCATGTTGAGTTCTGAGCCGCTATTCAAATGCTCGCACAGGCCTTGACCGCTCAGGTCAATCAACAAGTTGTTGTGCATGTTCCTCAAAACGGCAATGCAGCGGTGACCAGATTCTGAGACTTCTTGGTAATGAACCCGCCAGAGTTTTTGGGGTCCAAAGTAGATGAGGACACGCATGACTTCATTGATGAGATTGTCAAGATCACCCAGGTTATGGGGGTGAGCAGTGTTGAGTGTGCGGAGTTGGCCTCCTACCAGTTGAAGGGGGTTGCGCATATTTGGTTCTGACAATGGAAGGATAGCAGGATTGCAGTAGCAGGTCCCATCACGTGGGAGGAGTTTCAGATTACATTCCTAGATCGGTTCTTCCCTAAGGAGATGAGGGAGCTCAAGGCAGCTGAGTTTGCATGGTATAGAAACAAGGAGTGTCAGATTGCTATGCTTTATCAGGATATGGATTTCCGTCGCATGGTGTTGTACGCCCAGCAGATGAAGGCGGCACATTCGAGAGAGAGGGAGGCCAAGAGGGCCAGGACCGAGGATCACAGATTCTCTCAACAGAGGTCCGATGGTGGGCACTGACAGCAGACTCACCAGAGGTCATATGCCCCAGCATCTTCGGCATTGAGTGTGCCATCCAGGGCCATATATGATTAGAGAGGGAGAGCGTCAGGCTCAAGGGGTTAGAGCAGTAGACCCGCAGATTCCAGCATCCCAGCTTGTCGCAAATGTGGTCGAGGGCACACAGGCCAGTGTTTGGCAGGTTCAGGAGCTTGTCATGGTTGTGGGTAGCACTGACATATGCTCAGAGATTTTCCAGCTGTGAGACGGTATCAGGTTGGGGGCCGAGGCCCAGCTTCTAGTTCAGCAGCCCCTCCCCCACGCTCAGCACATCAGGTGGCATCTAGTTGCACAGCGGCGGGCAGCACCAGAAAAGATTTTATGCCTTATCCACTCTTCAGGAGCAGGAGGCCTCGCTAGATGTAGTCACCTGTATGTTGAGAGTTTTTTATGTTGATGTATATGCATTGCTAGATCTAGGGGCTACCCTGTCTTTTGTGACACCATATGTAGCCAGTAGCTTCAGAGTTAGTCCCGATGTGTTGTTAGAGCCCTTCTCAGTTCTACTCTAGTAGGTGACTTAGTTATAGCTAGACGGGTGTATAGAGGTTGCCCAGTCTCAGTCCTCCATAAGATCACCTCAGCAGACTTGATAGAGTTAGCCATGATCGATTTTGATGTTATTCTCGGCATGAATTGGCTATTTGCATGCTATTCTTTAGTTAATTGTAGAACCCGGTCAGTAGAGCTCAGATTTTTGAGTGAGCGAGTATTAGAATGGAAGGGTAGTTCAGTTGTGCCTGTAGGTCAATTCATTTCCTACCTTAAGGCCCGGAAGATGATTTCCAAGGGTTGCATGTACCATCTAGTTAGGGTTAAGGACGTGGAGTATGAAACCTCGGCTATCCAGTCTGTACCAATAGTACATGAGTATCTATAGGTCTTTCCTGATGATTTGCTAGGTGTCCCTCCCGAGCGGGAGATTGATTTCATTATAGATCTTCTTCCCCACACGCAGCCTATATGTATTCCGCCTTACAGAATGGCTCCAGCCTAGCTAAAAGAGTTGAAGGATCAGTTGAAGGACCTATTAGATAAGGGTTTTATTAGGTTGAGTAAGTCTCTATAGGGTGCACCGATGCTATTTGTTCGGAAGAAGGACGGTTCCCTTCGCATGTGTATTGACTATCGATAGTTGAACAAGGTCACCATTAAGAATAGGTATCCCTTACCCAGGATCGATGATTTTTTTGACCAGCTTCAAGGTTCCAAGTGTTTCTCCAAGATCGATCTCAGATCTGGGTATCACCAGCTCAGGGTTCGGGAGAGTGATATCTCAAAAATCGCTTTTAGGATCGGTATGGTCACTATGAATTTGTTGTTATGTCTTTTGGACTAATCAATGGCCCTGCAACTTTTATGGATCTAATGAACATGGTGTTCAAGGCATATTTGGACATGTTTGTGATTGTGTTCATCGATGACATCCTTATATACTCTCGGAGCAAGGAGGAGCATGCCGCTCACTTGAATGTAGTGCTTCAGACCCTCAAGGATCCTCAGTTGTATGCAAAGTTTAGCAAATATGAGTTTTGGTTGGACTCTATACCATTCTTGGGCCAGGTAGTATGGAGTGAGGGCATAAAGGTAAATTCTCATAAGATTGAGGCGGTGAAGAATTGGCCCAGACCGGTGAACCCATTAGATATCAGGAGCTTTTTGGGATTAGTGGGTTACTATCGGAGATTTGTGGAGGGCTTTTCATCCATTGCCGCACCATTGACCAAGTTGACTCAGAAGAAGGTGAAGTTTAATTGGTCGGAGGCTTGTGAGAAAAGTTCCCAAGAGTTGAAGACTCGACTCATTTCAGCACCAGTGTTGACCCTACCTAAGGGTACCGATGGTTTTGTGGTGTATTGTGATGCTTCGCGAGTCGGACTTGGGTGTGTGTTGATGCAGCATGGGAAAGTGATAGCTTGTGCCTCGAGATAGTTGAAGGTTCATGAAAATAACTACTCCACTCATGATCTTGAATTGGCCGTGGTGGTGTTTGCATTGAATATATGGCGGCATTACTTGTATGGGGTCCACGTGGATGTATTCACGGATCACAAGAGCTTGCAATATGTTTTCACGCGGAAGGATCTCAATCTTCGGCAAAGGAGGTGGTTGGAGCTACTAAAGGACAACAATATGAGTGTCCTTTACCACCTGGGCAAGGCTAATGTAGTAGCGGATGCACTTAGTAGGCTCTCTATGGAGAGTGTATCCCACATGGATGAGGGAAAGAAGGAGTTGGTGAAAGATGTCCATCGACTTATGAGGTTGGGAGTTAGATTTGTTGACTCTACCAATGGTGGCGTTGTTATGCAAAACGGATCAGAATCGTCCTTGGTAGTGGCTGTGAAAGCTAGGCAAGATGAGGATCTGATGTTGGTAAAGCTGAAGGAAGTCGTTCGAAGTCAAAGGGTGGAGGCTTTCTCCCAAGGAGGAGATAGGGTGCTATGGTACTGAGGTCGTCTATGAGTTCCAGATGTTGATAATTTGAGGGACCAGATATTGCATGAGGCACATGGGTCCAGGTATTCCATCCATCCGGGTGAAACAAAGATGTATCATGATTTGCGGGAAATATATTGGTGGAACGGCATGAAGAAGGATATTGTAAAATTTATAGCCAAGTGCCCGAACTATCAACAAGTGAAGGTCGAACATCAAAGGCCTGGAGGCGTACTTCAGGATATTAGCATTCCCACTTGGAAGTGGGAACAGATTAATATGGATTTCATTATAGGTCTACCTTATACTCCCCGACACTATGATTCCATTTGGGTGGTGGTCGATAGGTTGACCAAGGTTGCACACTTTTTACCGGTCAAAACCATAAATTTAGTGGATGACTATGCCCAGTTGTATATTTGGGAGTTGGTTCGACTTCATGGAGTGCCCTTGTCTATTATTTAAGACCGAGCTACTCAGTTACCTCTCAGTTTTGGCGGTCTTTCCAAAAGGGCTTAGGACTCAAGTTAAGCTCAACACAACATTTCATCTGCAAACGGATAGTCAGGCGGAGCAGACAATCCAGACTCTCAGGGACATGTTGAGAGCCTATGTGATGGATTTTAAAGGTAGTTGGGATGATCACTTGCCCTTGATCGAGTTTGCTTTCAATAATCGCTCCAGCATCCAAATGGCACCATTCAAGGCTCTTTATGGGTGGAGGTGTAGATCGCCCATCGAATGGTTTGAGGTTGGTAAGGCAACTATGATAAGGCCAGATTCAGTTCACGAGGCTATGGTGAAGGTTCAGTTGATAAGAGATAGGCTGAAGACTGCTCAGAGTCTTCAAAAGTCATATGCGGATGTGATAAGAAGAGATTTGGAGTTTGAGGTAGACGATTGGGTATTTCTAAAGGTATCTTCCATGAAGGGAGTCATGCGGTTCGGAAAGAAAGGAAAACTCATTCCCTACTATATTGGTCCCTATCGGGTTATGAGAAGAGTTAGTAAGGTAGCGTATGAGTTGGACTTGCCATCGGAGTTATCTTCAATTCATCCTGTCTTTCATGTATGGCTCTTGAAAAAGTGCTTGGGTGATCCATCTTTAGTTGTCCCAGTGGAAAGCGTTGGTATGGGAGATAGCCTCAGTTATGAGGAAATTTCGATTGCAATTTTGGATCGCCAAGTTCAGAAGCTAAGGAAAAAAGAAGTAGTCTCGGTGAAGGTTTTATAGAGAAACCAATATGTTGAGGGAGCTAAGTGGGAAGCTGAAGTGGCTATGATGGCTAAATACCCTCACCTGTTCCCTACCGGCTTAGTTCCAGTTTGAGGTATCAGTTTTTGCCCTAATTCTCTAATCAGTTTCCATGTTTAGTTAAGTTTGAATTATGTTATCATAAATGTATGTGATGTCTGAATTCAGTTCAGAGTGTAGTTCTTTTTGGAGGTAGTCATTCCATCAGTTTTCGGTTTAAATAATTAGTATTTTCATGTGATGAATGCTTGTTTCTGAGTTTTCTGTGTGTTTCTAACATTCGAGGATGAATGTTCCTAGGGGGAGATATTGTATTACCCCGGGAACTCAAGGATCAGACCCAGGAGTCAAACGGGGAAAATCTGGAAAATGATGCTTCAGTTGCAGGATGAGTCGTTGGACGACTCGTCAGGTGGCTCGTGGGAAGGCCTGGATGAAATAAAGGTTTGAGGTCCCCACGGGCGTGGGAACAACTCGTGGTCAGCCGCCACGAGTCGTCAGGTTAACCATGGGGTGAAGTTGAGAAATAAATGGAAGGATCGACCAATGTACCTAACAGAAGGGACCCCCCGAGTCGTGGTCAGTCCGAACGACTCGTGAAGTGAGTCGTGAGCAAGAAGGTTGAACTTTATTTGAGAATGAGACAGTGTACATGACGGAAGGTGACCGCAGGTTGTGGTCTCGAGGAACGAATCGTTAAGTCCCCCGTTACGAGCCCTAAGTGATCTGTTATCCAGTGTACTTGACGAGTTACTCGACAAGTCATTTCCTGTCATGAAGAGTCCTCAGGTCACCCGTTAGGGTCACCTGACAGTTATTTTCTGCGAAATAGTAAGGGCCTTCTCATAATTTCCTAAGTTCCTAAGACCTATACTGCGTCATTTAAGGCTCGTTTTAGTGGGTTTTAAGCAGGGGAAAACCTATTCTAAGTCATTCTTCCCATGCATGCAAGTTTGAAGGTTTGAGGAGGAGATTCAAGGCAAAATCTCAAGGTTTCCATTGGAATCTCAACTTGGGCAATTAGAGGGTATTAGAATTCACCATTTCTAGGTATGTAAGACTATGAGTGGGTGCCTCCTTCCATACCCATGCCCAATTTCTATCAAATCATGATAAATGGCCTAGGATCAAGTATGGGGTTTTCACCCAATTGTATGATTCTTCAATCTCTATACATGGGTATGATTAGATTATGTTTATATTGGTGGATTGTGATGCTTGGGCAGATTTTAAATTATTTTCAAACTAAAATTGTGATTTCAAAATTACGAAAATTGAATTCCCATGGATGAGAAGTTCATGAAAGAAGAGAATAATGTTGAATGTATGATGATGATGACATTTGATGACGAAAAACATGTTTCTAAAGCTACCCATGATTATGATGTTGTTTTCAAAATGAATTGAGTAGGTCTAAGTTTGATAAAGCTTTGGGAAATGCCCACATGTTGATTTAAAATGATGATTTTTTTGTAATAAGCTTAACACATGGTTTGGAGCAAAGTCTCCCAAATTTCATAAATTCTAGCTTATGGTATGTTTAGAAATAAGCTTCTCATATGCATGAATCCATAATCGAGATGTCTGTCATTATTGAGCTTTGTCAAAGGACAATGTTGAGCTTCATTTTCATATGATGTCCAGTCTATGCATGATTACATTATGAGCTTTGTCAATAGAAAATGTTGAGCTTCGTTTCATACGATGTTGAGTTATGCATGATTTCATATTGAGCTTCTTCATTAGATGATGTTGAGATTCGTCATTAGACGATGTTGAACTTTGTCAATAGACGATGTTGATCTTCATTATATACGATGTAGAGCATTGCATGTTTTGGGAGAAGAGTCGAGCACCGAGCGGGTTAAGGGTGGATCACCCTATGTCCCAGAACTACGGACCAACGTAGGTTGATAATATTATATTATTGGGACCTCCCTTGTGAGCTATCCCTGGCCCGATTGGCCCTTCAGCTTTATATCAATATCATGGTAGCATCCTTAGCCCTGGCAAGGTTTTGGACAGCTCGTCCCACTTGAGCTATCCACGTAAGCTCTATCGTGGTATGTCAGTTAAGTGACGAGTCTCCCACTGTCTATACTATTCATATTTACATATTCATTACTCATGGAAGTTATCTTGCGCATGCATGTTCTAAAAGTAAGGTTTGACTAATTGTTCAACTTTTATAATAAATGTCATGTTTCAGCTTTGAGTCATTCTAGTTAGTCATGATGCTATAAAGCTATGCATGGTCATGTTATGATGAGATTATAATTTCAGAAAGAATGCATGTATGCCCTTACTCTCATGTTGAAAGCTTATGATATGTATGAAATGTTTTAAACAATTTACTTTACTAAAGCGGTTTTACTTATCTTGTATACTCGGTACATTTCACGTAATGACTGCATACTTTCTATGTTGTAATGTTTCATGATACAAGACCCAACTTGCAACTTCAACCCTGATCTTAATTAGCTTTTCGGAGTTAGTATCTGCTCGGATTGGTGAGTCCTCATATTTTGAGAACTAGACTCTCAGTTTATGTCGTTTTTAGTTTCGTGTTTTGTGGAGTTAGTTGGGGTCTTGTCCCATCAACTCTTCCAGACTAGAGGCTTCAGACTTATGTATGTGTAGCTTAGGATATTATTCTGATGTGCTGTCGTATGAGACTTTCGCTGAGTTTACATTTATGGTTTCTTCATGTTTATTAAATGAGTTAGTTGAATGCTTATGCCATGGGTCGACTTGGGGTCTCTCGGGTTCCCTTGTCCCGTGTCTATGATCTGGGCCTCCATTTGGGTCGTGACAACTGGCCTTACCTAGCCCAGCAAAATCATCTCTCAGCCCTTCAAAAAGATCATCAATTAGCCTCCGAACTGAGGAAGGAGTAGCCATTGCAGCATCCAATGCGCTCATGTCCGGACTTCTACTGAACTTCGACTCTTCCACTCATGTGCCTCTTTTCGAATGGAAGTGACCACCCCTTCCACTGCATCTACCTTCCTGCATAGAGTGGCAACATTCTCATACAATGACTTAAGCTCCTTCTTGATTGTTTTGGCAATGAATGTTGGGAGGCTCTTAGCGAAACGTTGAAGTTGGCTTTCGTGCGAGTTTTTCATCTCCACAAGTATATGGAGACTACTTGGCTGAGAGGATTGTGGAGGGGGAGAAGTTCCCCGCTGAGGCATGTCACCTGATGCTTGGCCCGAAATTTTCGGTAGGGGCACATTTGACTCTGGGGAGATTTGTGATTGGGCTGACCCATCGGAGAGGGACTCTTCTCGCACTCTGAAGGACTGTAGTCTTTTTCTTTTTACTGTCGGTCCCTCAACATCTCTCTTCTGCTCAATGTCTATCACACCGAAACAGTGGAAGGAGTTTCATCAAGGAATAGAGGCACCCCAACTGCTGTGCAAAGCTAGGTAATCAAGATGTCGTAGGGCATGGAGGTACTAGACTGCGGGGCCTTTTTCTTCATTTGCTGAGCGACAATTTCCCCCAAGTTAATGGGGACCCCGTCATTATGCAAGCAATGAGGATGGCAGTTTCAAGGCTGACCCTCTGCTCATTTTTGTAGGGGATGATCTGAGTACAAAAAAAATCTAGCCACAGCTTGGCCTCGAACTTCAAGTCGTGGTGAGTGATTTCTCCACCCATTGAGGCACACAGAGGATTGCCAGCGGTTATGATGCGGCCTAACCAAGAAAATTGATCCTTCATATCAACCACCCGTGCCATATAATCCGTAGCAGAGTCAACTTCATCTTCCCAGAATAGGTAATTTATGGCAGCTAGGGTTATATCAACTTCCACTCCCCGTATCATCACTGATGGCAAGCATGGAAAATCATCCACTTTGCCCCTGTGTTGTATACTCTCTTGTCGGGCCTGATATGAGGCATAGAATTCTGTTATCAAGCTGGGGTAGTAGGACGGAAGAGGGTTGGCAAATGCATGCCACTGCCTGTCGGTGAACTGCATGGTGATGTTGGCAAAATCACCTTTCAACCCTGTCAAGTCAAATGCTTCTCCACGGTGATTGATCGGCCTTGACAAATAACGTAATGCTCTTGCATGTTGGAGAAGTAGAAAATTATTGCCTCCATGGTATTGGCCCACAGTGGGGCAGCTTTTGCCTTGCCCCTGCCCTTGCTAGTAGATGAGGCAGGGGCCTTTTCCTTTCCTGTGTTCCTTGTTGTAGACATGATTTGTTTTTATGCAAGAATGATGTTAGTGACAGGAATTTGAAGAGGAAATTAAAATAAAAGAATTTGTTTTAACTTACTATTCATAGACACCCATTAACACACACTCGCAACCAACATAGTAAAATCAACTCTACTCCATTCAAACACATACTCATGACGTTTAGCCCTTATGAATGGCGTCACCCGGTCTATCATTGGGAAAAACGTCGTGCTCTATGGAAATGGGTTACTCAGACTTCACCCTTTTCAAAATTTCACACAAAAGCACGATCCCATTCTTTCAACAAGCATAGCACAATGAAGAGTTCAACAAGGAAGGGAAAAAAGTATTACTCCTAAAGAATCAAGCACCAATGATAAAATGAAGACAAGGGCAAGAACATTGTTACCAAATTGGAGGATTTCTTGCACACTTGAACTTTAAAGAGAGCTTAACTAAATCTTGCAATGGCACCTTGAGATAAATATAGTAGATGAAGAAAGTGTGAATGAAGTGAGTGTGTGTTAGTGAAATGTGGAGGGGGGTTTTATAGGTGAAAAATGGAAGTTTGATAGGTTGAGGGGAAGGTGGAGAGTTTAATGTGGGTGTGTTGGTGGGAAGTGGGGAGGTGGGAAGGTGGGAAGGTGAAAAGGTTGAATATGGGNGGTGAAAAGGTTGAATATGGGGAAATGGTAATGTTGGGTAATTGAGAGATAAAATGGAATGGAAAACTACTGGAAAAAGGGAAACTAGAGGAATATTTGCAGAATAGGGCGGCAGGCCAGGTATTTGGGATTTTGTGGGCCAACTTTTTAAATTACATTTTGCAATAAACTCGTACCTCGACCTGCGCGTCATCAGCGGTTCACTGAATAACACTGGTGGTCTGTTGCTGTGCTTTCCTTTGCCTTGTATTTTGCCCAGTTATCTATTTCTTAGCCGACGATCCACCGACAGTTCGCGAATTGAATCGGCGATCCGTCGGTGACCCACCGCTTATGTGCCCGAGCTTCAGGTTTCTTGTTCTCCATCGGCCATCCACTGGTGGCCCACAGATTTCATTCGGCAGTTTGCCGATGGGTCCACCAGTTCTTCGATCCAAACCTTAGCCGTCTGCTTTGTGTTCGCCTTCATCGGCGATTTGCATTTCTGGACCGGCAAAACGCCGGTCCGACACCGTTCCTTTCTTCATGGTTTGTTTCTCCCTTTGTTCCTCATTTCACAGCTCCTACACAAACAAAAACAATAAAGACATCAAATAATTCATTAAACACTTGGGTTGCCTCCCAAGAAGCGCCTTAGTTAACATTGTGGCATGACGTAGACCTTTTTTCAGCAACATTCTTCCAACTGGTCATCATCCAACTCCGTCTCCTTCAGCTCCAATCCCTTTTCCTTATCAACATTTTGCAATACTCTAACCACCTTGCATTCGGGGGGCGTTTCAACCGATGGACACACCTTGAAGGTGACCTCCTCACTTCCAACTCGAAATTTTAGCTCTCCAAGATCCACGTCCACCACGGCTCTCCCCGTAGTGAACAATGGTCTTCCCAAAATAATAGGAACCTCTGCATCCATCTCACAATCCAAAATAACAAAATCAGCTGGTAGAATAAACTTGTCCACTCTCACCAGCACATCTTCTAGCACCCCCACCGGTCTTTTTATTGACCTATCTGCCATTAGCAGCCTCATTGACATCGGTTTCGTGCTTTCGAGTCCCAATTTCTTAAAAATAATCAGGGGCATCAAATTTATGTTGGCTCCGAATCACATAGAGCCTTTTTAAACACACATATCCCAATTGTGCATGGGATTGTGAAAGCTCCGGGGTCCTCCCTTTTAGGGGCAATATTACTTATCATCACCGAACTACAATGGTGCATTTTCTATTCATTGCCTACATCAACCACCTCTTTCTTCTTCAACAAATCTTTCATAAATTTGGCATAACCGGGCATTTGGAGTAAAGCATCCACTAATGGAATATCTATGGACAACTTGCTGAACATGTCAACAAACTTTCTAAACTGGTAATCCTTCTTTTTCTTGGCTAGCCGTTGTAGATAAGGAGGTGGGATTCTTGATTCAACCCTATCATTATTCGGGGCCTTCATGCCCGCCTCATCATCAGCAGCATGGGAGAGGATTTCATCATCCTTTCCCTCTTTTTCCTCATCAATCCTTTCTTTATTTTTTGGAGTCATTGTCTTTTTGTCGACTTCATCTTCTTCAACTGATTTCGGGCTACAAACCTCACTAGGCTTCACCAGGGCATCTCCAATTACCTTGCCACTCCTAGTGACAATGGCCATGCCTTGACCATCTTTCTTGAGATTCGTCATTGTGTAACTAGCTAGTGTACCCTTCATCCAGGGGTTCATTTGAGCTGACAGGTGATTCATTTGAGCCTCCAAATGCTTGATGGAGGCAAAATGTGAACTCACTATTTGGGCAAGGTTAGATGCCTCCCCTCTTAATTCTTTCACCCACTCTCAGTCGACTCGACCTTCTTCAGAATTCTAGATAGTATTTCTTCAATTTTTGAATTGCCTGCATCACTCACGCCCGACTGATTTTGGGGATTCCCAACCTTAGGAGGGGGAACATATAGGTTGGAACTCCGGTGATAGAGATCACTCTCTTGGTTTGGCTCTCTATTACCCCACCTTTCATTCCTTTCAATCCATCCTTGTGGCTCGCGATTTCTCCAACCTTGGTTGTCATCCCTTCAGTGCCATGGGCCTTGGTTTTCTCCTTGGAAGCCAGGTCGAGGACCTCCCATTTGGTTACCCATATATTGGCATTCCTTTTTCATATCTTAGCGGTGACGACCCTCCTTCATATTGTAAGGACCTTGCATTCCCACGACATTTACCATATTTCTTCCTGCTCCCATCACGTACTTGGTCATCAATTCTAGTTGTGTTATCATCTTGGAAAGATTTTCATCCCGCTCTTCATCCCGTTTCCGCAACTTCACCGCCAATATACTTGAACTGATCTCATGAGTGGACACACTTATTTCTCTCATGTTCCAAGCCCTATTAGTCTTTGTCATTCTGTCTAGGAGGGCTTTGTCCAACCCATATGTTTGATCCATAATAGAACCACCATCTAGGTTGTTAGCCACAGACTTGTTGATTGAATCAAGGGCCCTGTAGAAGCTTTGGAGAAGCACCCCATCCGGCAATCCATGATTTGGGAAAATAGCAACCTTCTTTTTAAACCATAACCACGCCTCATATAAAGGCTCTCCCGGTTCTTGCCTGAAATTTATAATATCATCCCTCAAATGAAGCATCTTTAATGAAGGGAAAAAGTGGTCCAAGAAGGCCTCGGTTAGCTCCTTCCATGAAGTAATATATCCCGGAGGGAGTTCCTCCAGTCGCATTGTCGCCTCTCCCATCAATAAAAAAGGAAAGAGTCTCAACCTGATTGACTGAGTGATATTTGTTATGAAGGGCTGGCATATTTCCAAGAAGTTTCTCAAATGATGATTCGCATCCTCACTTGGTTTTTTCCCAAAGAGCCCCTTCATTTGCAACAGGTGAAGGTGCTTGTGACATGAAACACTGCATTCTCTACCGTCGGTGGTAAGAGAATGGCTCCTGCAACTTCCGGCATCACAGGATTATCTTCCTCGAGTTCCATGTTACCCTCCATTGAGCTATCCCCTACTTGGGAGTGATGACTCATGTGGTTATGAGATCCTAACAACACATCAAACTCACATTAAGTAGCTATAATGCAAAACTATTTCAACTTAACAATCAACACAAGATTATCAAGCGACGTTGCCATTTTTGATAACGTCCAAAATATATCCTTATATAAAGAATATACATGGCCGAAGTATCAAAACAAGTAAAACGACGAGTGCCGGGTCGAATCCCATGAGAACTAGGGAATGATAGTTATAAGTGTCGATTGAGAAATTGACGTTAGCTTGCACCACATAGATTTAATATAAAAATAAATAAAATTGGGGAAGTTGAACTTTATAGAGAATTGTATTGGTTGACTTAGTGAAATAAATCAACAAGATTAGCTATGTTGTAAATAAGGATGTGAAATATTAGAGGTGCAGTGTAGATAACATACTAACTAGATCGGGACATGTCAGACACCTTATGAGTTCAACAAGTGTAGATAATCTCTAGAAGTGGGTAATTACAGCTTTTCAGCCTCTTAATTACCTCTCTCTAGAGTTTTGTCAAAACTCTAGTCACAATTTAGCTCAACCCAATTTTATATGGATTAGCAACTACACTAATTTCTAGCTATTAGCTGCTAATAAGGGATGAGAATGCAATTTGAGCTATTTCTAACCCAATTTCACACTCTCTTCTCCATACCCACTATTAAATTCTCTTTCAATACTTAATTATTCTTTACAAGCAATAATCAAGCAAGAATAAATAAACCCATATCATAATCAATGGATCTTCTTTTATAGATTGAAGAGAATCTAATAGATTTACACTTGCATGAACAATATGAAGATGACTCTAGCAATACCCAATCCAATTAAGTATTCATCATCACACACCTCTAGTTACTGATATTAGCAACTCATAGTTAAGAAATTCAAAAACACATTCATCAATAGCATCATTGAATTTAATAGAAAGAGTAAAAAAATCAACTTCACAAAATAATCTCCAATATTAACTGAAACTTACTAGTACAAAGAAGAAATAGAGAAGTGTACTTTCTATAATTTTCAGTCAGAATCTCCCTATCTCTGCTAAGAGAATGTTCTTCAGCTAAAAGGGGAAACAATGATATGATGTAAGCTTTGTTCTCTCTCAATGTCACTATTTCTATCTCTCCTCCTACATATCTCTGTACAAAGTACTTTATCTTCTATTTATATCCTGAAAAGTATGGAACTTTTTATCTCTTTTCCAGTGTTGGACAATTATACCCCATGAGCACCGTTCTGGAACCGACAGAGAAACCGGCGCTTTGCCGGTTCCAGTCCATGAGCCGCCGGATATTTTTTCTGCATCCCTACTAAATTTCAGTGAATATCAGCGGTTCACCCAGCGTTTTGCCAATGCCAATCTGTGAGCCGCCGGGTCTTCAAGCAATTTTATAGAACTTTGGGTATCTTTTGGTGAATAAACTGGCGTCTCACCACTGGCAAGTCGCGAACCGCCGGTGGTATTAATTCTCTGAGGCAGTGATGTTCGGCCTTTAGCCGGTGTCTCACTGGTTTTCATTTGTGAATCACTGATTCACTCTCACTCCCTTCTTTTTGCTCCATTTTTTCTCTTTTCTTTACATTTAGTCATTTGCACACAACAAAAGAAAAAAGGGCATAAAATCCAAATAATCAACTCAAGAACGAAACAAAAACTCAAGTTTTAGAGCCTAATGAGTTGGTAAATTACCAACTCATCAGCGCCATGCAAGATTTGATAACATGATGAGTCACCTGTACGGCATGCAAATGCTACAATTAAGAATGAATGGATGACTAAGGAGCAGCTACATTAGCTCAACATGGACTATCCCTTGAGCGAGCACTCAAGAGATCATTGTAGAGTTGGGCCCGAATTTGAGGAGCCCCTTGATGATGATGTAGCCACTGATTAAGAGATGGAGAAAGTGGACTCTGACATAGAGTCTGATGAGGAGAAGGAGAATTCTGAGATGGGGGAAGCTTCTCTTGCCCCCACTGAAGTTGAGCACTAGAGGCCCAAGGAATTCTTCTTTCACTTTTTTACTTTATGCTTTATTATTCTACCATGCATGCTTTAATTGCTAAATTTGTACATAGTGGGCCTAGTTTTTTTTTGTGATCATGACTTATCTTGCATACTTAGTTTGTTTATAGTATTTTTTTGATTCTTTTGTTTTGGGTTCCTCAGATTTTTGTTTTCAATACTTTTTCGGTGGATAGTCCTTTAGAACTGAGTAGTGGGTCTAGATTTTTTTTTAGTCATAGATTCACGACTTTTCCCGATGATGGATGGATGTCGACCGTCTTAAGAAAAAAATAGTCATTAGGAATACAAGAACTTGAGCCTTACGAATGCTAGGTTGTATCCCAAAATCCCCTAAGATCAGACTCGAGGGTTGAATGGAGAAAAATAGGAAAATTTTCATCAGAGTCACAGAACGACTCAAGGAATGGGTCGTTGTTGGAACAACAGCTTGTTGTGTGATCCATTTTAAGCATCCAGTCAAGGTTCCCCTATAAAAAACAAGCCTAGTAATGACTCATTGAATGACCAAATGAGTCATCCTGGGTGGTCATTGAATGGAGTTCAGAAAGTGGTTCGATATGTTCTAGTGAGCAACAGAAGGGTGCAACGACCCATTGGGGTGAGTAACAACCCGTTGTTCGTATCCGTTGTCTGGAGTTTGGAAGCAGGCTGGTGAGAAGCAGTGGTGACAAAGAATGAGGTGATAAGTCATTCTTGCAAGTAACAACTCGTCATATCTGTTCATTGGTTGGAGAACCAAAAGAGTACCATAATTTCCCCAAGAAACAATGGATGGTCTAATGACCCTTCATACCCAACAACCCATTGTATTGGTCGTTGTAGCTGGAAATTAGTTTTTCATAAGAGTTCCCAGGGATAGTTTTGTAAATTCTCAAGCCCTTAACTCTTTAATGATGTCATTTTAAGCCTTGAAAGGAGTGTGTTTAAGGGGGGTTATCCTATTCAAAGTCATTAGACTCTCATGCATGCAAGATATTGAGATTCCCTTTCAAGATCAAGCTAGAATTCTCCCAAATTTCTTTCCCAATTCTCTTAGGATTTCAAGACTAGTTTGGAAATTGGATTACCTGGGTATATAGGGCCATGAATGAGGGATTTCTTCCACCCTCATGCCCTAATTTCCCCTCTAATTCATGAACTCAAGTTCCAAATCAAGCGTATTGACTTTTAGGGATTTAACCCAATTCTATAGAATTATCTATGCTATGATTATGGTTCCAATCCCCTCATGTTCTAATGTATGATTTATCTCTAATTGGCAGATTTTACACTTAATTTGATAATAAATTCGTGTTCTGAAGCTATTAGAAATTATGCCATATTATGCATGTTTTAAGAAAATTCAAGCCTATGATTTATGATTTCAAGTATGATGAAGTAAATTATGTTTTATGATTATAATGCATGATTTCCACAAGANTATTATGCATGTTTTAAGAAAATTCAAGCCTATGATTTATGATTTCAAGTATGATGAAGTAAATTATGTTTTATGATTATAATGCATGATTTCCACAAGAACCCTCATGAATTTTATGGATTTTAGAATATTATGATTCCCTCACGTATGCATGATTTTTACAAGTATCATGTTTATGATCATGGCCAACTCACGAGCCTCTTTCGTGGCTAGTTCACATATTTCAAGCATGTTATGAATCTCATGATTTCAATTAGCCCATGTACATCAAGTATGTTTCATGATTATGACATGAACACTATATATATTTTGGGAGTAGTATTTAACACCGTGTAGAACGTGGTTCCAGCACACCCAAGTCTTAGAATAATGTGCCAATGTAGCCATGATGGGGTCCTCCACGAGAGTTTCTCCCATGCCCTTATGGGACACCCATTAGTGATATCACACCTTTTCATGGTCCTACTCTTGACAAGGTACGGACACCCTCCCGACTAGGGTTTCATAGGTCGGACTCCATGTATGCTCACGTGGGGTATATCGGTTATAAGAATCTCCCATTGTTTTTTAATTTCTACATACAAGTATATTCATACTTTATGATGTTATGACCTATGTTGTTTCAGTTTATGATTAATATCCTACGTTTGCTACTATTTTACTTTCATCATCTATCCTGACTTTGATGTATGATTTCTTACTATCGCGTTACTAGCATGTTTTACTTATATTGCATACTTAGTACATTCCAAGTATTGATCACTAATCAATGTTATACCATTTTATGATATAGGTTTGGATAATCCATCTCTGTCTCATCGATAGCTACTTTCTCTTCAGTCCAGTCCATCCCCTTCATTGGGTGAGTCCTTATTTTTCGAGGACAGTTAGTAGTTTTACTTTAAGTGTTACTTCAGTCGTTAGATTCTAGCGAGCTAGTTGGGGAAGTTGTCCCATCAACTCATCAGACGATTTTAGAGGCTTTTTAGATATTATGTAGATGATTCAGCTTGTCGAGTGTTGGCTATGTTTTGGCCTATCTTTTATTTTATACCTCCGCCTATTCATGTTGTTTTGACTTTTTGCTTTAATTTATGCTCTTGAGTTTCTATGCACATGCCATGGGCTGACATGGAGCCATCCTTGGTTCTAGGTCCCGTGTCTCAATCAAGGGTCCCAGCTCGGGTCGTGACAAACTTAGTATTAGAGGCTTAGGTTTAGAGTGTCTTAGGATGTCCGAAAGTCACATTAAGTAGAGTATTTTCCATGGGTGTGAAGCGCGCCACACTAATGGTGAAGAGGCTACAAGAATTTTTAAGAAATTTCCCTTCTTTCACGATCTATGTCATGCGATGAAGTACCTCTCTATTCCTCTAGCTCGTGCTATACGCATTTGCAATAATATGCCTCCACGCCGAGTTAATGGTAGAAAAAATGAAAATGGAAATGGCCATGACAATATCCATGGAGATGGGCATCAATAAGCCCCACAAGCACCAACGGATTCTTTGCCCGAGTAGGTCACACATGCCGAGTTCAGAGCGGAGGCCCATGTTCCCTAGAATGGGAACGCAACAGCAGCGTGAGTGTGAGACTTTCTCAGGATGAACCCACCTGAGTTTCTGGGGTCGAAGGTGGATGAGGACCCGCATGAGTTTATTGAGGAGGTATAGAAGATCACCCATATTATGGGGTGACGGAAGAGGAAAGTGCAGACTTAGCCTCCTATAAGCTAAAGGGGGTTGCTTACATATGGTTTCGCTAGTGGAAGGATAGTAGGGGAGTTGGAGCAGTCCCATGAGTTGGGATGGGTTCATGACTACCTTCTTGAAAAGGTTCTTCCCTAGAGAGTTGATGGAGGCAAAGGCGGCAGAATTTATCAACTTGAAGCAGAACTACAGGAAAGTTCAAGAGTATCCCTTGGAGTATTCCTTGGAGTTTACCCGGTTGTCTAAATATGCACTAAACATGGTTGCGGATCAGAGGGCTCATATGAGAAAGTTTGTGATTGGAGTGGGAGATCCGCTGGTCTAGATTTCTCTCGGTTGGTCATATACACCCAACAAATAGAGGCAGAGCAGATGAAGGAGAAGGAGAGAGAGGCCAAGAGGGCCAGGACAGGGAGTTATGGGCAATTCCAGTAGAGGCCAATGGTGGACATTGCCCTTAGTCCCACCAGAGGTCATTGGCCCCAGCCCATTCTTTAGCCAGTGTTCTGTCCAAACCCAGACATGACTAGAGGGGTAGAGCATCAGGCTCTAGAGGCCAGGGGAGCATGGCAGGAGAGCACAATTTTCCAGCCTATGCGAAGTATGATAAGAACCACCCTGGGGTCTTTTTCACTTTCCTAATCCTCTTTAAAACGGAATTTCCTTACTTCATGCAATTGTTTTTCCAACTCTACATTGATTTCTTCTTCATTGACATATACATTTGGAACAGAAACACTAAAAAAAGAATGAGTTAATTGGTTAGAGCTTGAACAAGAATCTCTCACACTTATGCACTCTATTCTTTTAATCTCTTCTTTTTTTTTCATCACTCAAATCCACTGGTTCACTCTCTATTTTGCCTCTCAAACACACATCACTTAATTTTGTCCACTTATTCTTACTTTTTGACAACTCACTCTTTTCACTCATCACTTCCTCTCTTTTTCTCTCTCTTGAGTTTTCAAGTTGCTCGCCCTTACTTCTCTCTTTCTTTTGTCTCTCATCCTTACTTTTGTTTGGTGTGGACAAGTTTGTCAATGCACTAGCTCCTATATACTTGCCAACAATCCCTCTTTTATTCCTTGGAGGACTTCTAAGGTCAACTCTAATTTTAGGCTTCTCAAACTTGTTGTTGTTTCTCATCTTGCATTATTTTTCCTTTTGAAACACCTCCACTGATCTTTTCACCCTTAATTGATCTTATTGAATCTCTATAGGTGCTAAAGAAATGTAACACCCCGAAACGTTCCTAGACTAGGCGCAAACCTTACAAGGAAAATCCAGAAGAAAAATGAAAAAGTTGCCTCAGGATGATTGAGACAACGAGTCGTGTTCAGCTCCAACGACTCTTTGTGTCAGTCGTGGTCAGCCCTGTGTGGTCACTCGAGAACCCTCAGGACAAGGAACGACTCGTTGTGAGAAACAACAATTTGTCCTATCACTCGTTGGCCCTAGTTCAGCAGTCCCCCTTCCAGGACCCCATGACTCAACCAATGAGTCGTCGTCAGAAATAATGACTCGTGGTATGATCATTAAGTGGGAACCCCAGAAACCCCTATCAATGATGACGAGTGGAAACAACGACCCATTGTGTCCCACAATGAGTCGTTGTGACCACCCATGGGGTCAAGCTCAGAAATATTTCAACTTTTTCCAATGAAGGTGACGACTGGACACAACAACCTGTTGGGTCCACCAATAAGCTGTTGTGTCACCCGTTGTCAAGCCTTCCAGGTTTCCTCATCCAGTGACCATGGAAGGAATCAATGACCCATTGGTTCATCTAACGAGTCATGGTATCCCCTGTTACCAAATCCAGTGATCCCATATCCCAGGCAGTAGGACCAACGAGTGGTCCCAACGAGTCGTGGTCTAAACTAACGACTCATTGAGTGACCGTTTGGTTCCCTGTCAGTCAGTTTTCCAAATTTTTCTCCAGGGATATTTTTATAATTTCCCACCTATTTAGTACCTAAACTGTCATTTTAAGTATAATTTTAGAGATATTAGAGGGATTAAATGGTTTTCCCCTCACACCTCACATAAACTTTCAGAAATAACCCAAGTCACTTCTCTCAAGAAAGAACTAGGACTCCTTGTCAGTTGTAGAAGTTCAAGTCTTTTTCACCAGGGATTTCTTATCTAGGTATGTGGAAATTCAACAAGGAATAGTTCTTCTCTTGTGTCCGCAAAATATTCTCTATTTTCTCTATCAGTTCAGCCCTATGGATTCAAAATGTAGAAAAATTGTCAAACTAATTTCTTGAGATTTCAAGTGGAGTATTTCTCATGATTTTTAACTGCTTTATTATTCCCTATTTCTAGAAATTTGTGAGAATTGTGTATAGTTGAATGATTTATCCCTAGTTCTCAGTTCAATTGAATTTAGAATCTTGCATGTTGGACTAGTTTTCCTGTACCTTGATTCTATCAGATTTGAGATCCCCATATTGTTAGTGTATGTGGCAATTTTACTCAAATATATGCTTGTCCAGTCTCAGTCATATTATTACACTCAGTGTTATGCAAAAATGTCAGCTGATCAGTTTGACTACAGTTAATTCTTGAGATGTCAGAGGTGCCTCCCAGTTATCAGTATTAGACTCAGATATCAGATTTTAGTGGTTCTTTAGGCGGTCATGACACTTCTAGATAAGCAGGTCTGACCAGCCTTAGGACCCCAATTTCATATTACAGTTTTTTCTTTAGACGTTTACGACGCTTCCAGATAAGCAGTTCTGGCCAGTCTTAGAAAACCAATTACAAAATCTAGTCCGATAATCTCTTAGGGTACTTCCAGATAGGTATTTCTGACTTAGTTTTGGGCCCCAGTTTGGAGCTATCAGCTTACTAGTTAGTCTAAGACTATCTAGTGGGAGTAGGACTTAGCACCGAGCGGACCCAGATTCCAGCGCATCCAAATTCCCAGAACTACATTGCCACCGTAGGTTATTTTTTTATTGGCCATGTGGCCCCAAACTTATGATCACCCAGTTCATGCCTTTATACCCTATCAAGGTATATTGGGTCCTACTGATGGGGTGTATATATCGGACTCCACGTCTAACTCACGTGGTTGTATATCGGTTATAGACTCTCCCACTAGTTAGTTCAGTTCAGTCTCAAATTAGCTCAGTTTAGTACAGTATTTCAGATCAGTATCTTAGTTGTAGGGCATGTTTTTTACCATCAGACAGGGTTCTTGACTATCTCAGTACATTGCAGTTTATTCAGTTTCAGCATTTCAGTTGGTCATTGCATGTCTTTGCAGTTCAGTTCTTTTTATTCTCCATGTTTTGGTTTCTCCTAGTTACTCAGTACATTCAAAGTACTGACGCATACCTTTTATGTTGTATTGCTTAATTATACAGCTATACGTTCTCAGTCTCAGTACCTTTAGCAGATCTCGTTCAGGAGTTTTCAGTTGCCCAAGTGGCGAGTCCTCATCTTTCGAGGACGATGATTATTTCTCTTCAGTTATATTTCTTTCAGTAAAGCTTAGAGTTAGTTGGGGGCTTGTCCCAACAACTCATCAGATAGATGGCTTTCAGACATACACACAGATCTAGATTTTTAGTTTTGTTTCAGTTGTATTAAAACTTTATGATTAAGTTCTTTTTCGTAAATGTTTTATTTTATTATTTTTAAAGCATCCGCTATAATATTACTCGGATTACTAGTGTTATGATGGACAAGGAGTTGACTTGGGGCTACTTGTGACTCCAAGTATCGTGTCTTGTCTAGGGTATAGACTCAGGTCGTGGCAATCTTGGTATCAGAGCACTAGGTTTAAAGTATCCTAGGATGTACAAAAGCCGCATCGAGTAGAGTCTTTTTTATGTGTGTGAAGCGCGCCACACTTATGACGAAGATGCTACGAGACATTACTAGGAAAACTCCCTTTTATTCATACTCTTTATTGTGTGTTAAAGTTCAATTCCATAAATATTCTCCTAACTCGTGCTCTATTTTTTAAGTGAAATCATGCCTCCGCGACGTGGTAACGGAAGGAGGGCCAGCAATGCTCACCGACCTGCCCCACCAGCTCCAGAGCCCCTCAGGACGACTCAGTGTCCTCCGCAGAGTTTCAGAGCGGCTATCCAACTTCTCGCGTAGATAGTCATGAACTAGGTGAACCAGTAGGTGGTTCCGATTAGTACTAATGAGTCCACAGCAGCTGCCTGTGTTCGGGATATCACCTGGATGAACCCTCCATTTTTCTACGGATCTAAGGTGGGAGAGGACCCACAGGAGTTCGTGGATGAGATTAGGAAGATCACCCAAATTATGGGTGTTAGCTCCTCTGAGAGTGCCGACCTGGATGCCTGCCAACTGAAAGGGGTAGCCCAAATCTAGTACAATCAGTGGAAGGAGGGGAGACTAACAAGAGCAGAACCGGTTAGGTGGGAGGAGTTCATTACAACCTTCCTAGACAGATTCTTTCCCGGGGAGCTCAGGGAGGCTAAAGTGGCAGAATTTACGAATCTGAAATAGGGCAATTGGACGGTGGAAGAGTATGCACTAGAGTTCAAAAGGTTTTCAAAATATTCTATGGAGATGGTAGCCTAGCCAAGGGCTTACATGTTGAAGTTCGTCGATGGAGTATTGAATTTGGTCCTCAAGGAGTGCAGGACTATAATGCTTATCAAGGATATTGACCTCTCCAGCCTCATCATTCATGCCCAGCAGATTGAGGCAGAAAAACTAAAAGACTTGGAGGGGGAGAACAAGCGGGCAAGAATTGGCCAGTGAGATTATGGCCACCAGAGGCCTGGCGGTAGTAGCCGCCCACAACGCAGCAACAGTAACAGCAGCAGAGGGCTCCAACACCCACTTCAGCCAGTGCCCCTACTTTTTGGTCCCGCAAGGATCGGAGGGGTGGAGCATCTAGCTCACAGTACAAGAGTCATATCGCCAGCAACCGCTACCCAGCTTTCCCTAAGTGTGGCAAGAACAATGTAGGAGAATACCTTCAGGGCTGAGAGGGTTTCTTTGGGTATGGACAACTTGGTCATCGGCTCAAAGAATTCCCGTCAATAGGACGGGGGAGATCACAATCCACTGCTCCAGCAGGCTGACTAGCTCAGCAGGCCGACTAGCTCAGCAGGCCAACACTTCAGGTATGGATGGCGGCCAGCTCCAAAACCGTTTTTATACTTTGTCCTCTTGTGAGGATCATGAGAGCTTACTGACGTGGCCACAGGTATGTTCTTCCTTTTCCATATAGACGTGAATGCCCTATTAGATCCAGGAGCCACACTATCGTTCGTGACTCCCTATGTAGCTGTCCAGTTTGATATCAGTCCAGAAGTCCTCTTAGAACCATTCTCAGTCTCCACCCTAGTTGACGAATCAGTTAAAGCCAGCTGGGTGTATAGAAACTGCCCAGTCTCAATCTTGAATAAGGTCATTTCAGTTGATCATGTAGAGTTAGCCATGGTTGACTTTGACCTCATTCTTGGCATGGATTGGTTGCACTCCGCTTATGCCTCAGTCGACTGCAGAACTAGGTCGTCAAATTTTAGTTCCCTAATGAGCTAGCTTTAGAGTGGATGGGCAGTAGTTCAGCACCTAAGGGTTGGTTTATTTCCTACCTTAACGCCAAAAAGCTTATTTCTAGAGGGTGTATTTATCATCTAGTTCGGGTCAAAGATTCCAACTCTGAGACCCCAACTATTCGGTCAGTTCTAGTTGTCAGCGAGTTCCCCGATCTATTTTCTGAAGATCTTCCCGAAGTTCCTCCTGAGCGGGAAATAGACTTCGGCATAAACCTCCTCCCAGACACTCAGCCCAACTTTATCCCTCCTTACAGAATAGATCCAGCTGAGCTTAAGGAGTTGAAAGAGAAGCTAAAAGAACTCCTTAATAAAGGCTTCATCAGGCCCAACATCTCTCCACGGGGTACTCCAGTATTATTCATGCGAAAGAAAGACGGTACTCTTAGAATGTGTATTGACTACCGTCAGTTGAATAAGGTTACAGTCAAGAACAGGTACCCTCTGTCCAGGATTGACGACATGTTCGATCAGCTTCAGGGAACTAGTTTTTTTTCCAAGGTAGATCTTAGGTCGGGGTACCATCAGCTTAGAGCTAGAGAATGTGACGTATCGAAAACAGCTTCCAAAACTCGGTATGGTCACTACGAATTCATGGTTATGTCCTTCGGACTGACTAATTCCCCCGAAACTTTCATGGACCTGATGAATAGGGTTTTCAATCCATATCTAGACATGTTCGTTATTGTATTTATTGACGACATTCTGGTATACTCCAGAAGCGAAGAAGAACATGCTAACCATCTGAGGATAGTGCTACAAACGCTCAGAGATTGTCAGTTGTTCGCTAAGTTCAGAAAATGTGAATTCTGGTTGAAGTCTGTGACTTTCCCTGGTCACGTGTTCTTAGGTGAGGGTATTCAGGTAGATCCAAAAAAGATAGCATCAGTGAAAGACTGGCCAAGACCTACCTCCCCAATCGAAATCAGAAGCTTCTTGGGTCTAGCCAGTTATTACCGATGTTTTTGTGGAAGGTTTTTCCTCTATTAATCCTCTCTGACTAGGTTGACTTAGAAAAAGGTGAAATTTTAGTGGTCAAATGCGTGTGAGAAGAGTTTCCAGGAGTTGAAGACTCGACTCACTGCTACTCCAGTGTTAACCTTGCCGGAAGGAACAAATGGGTTTGTAGGTATTGTGATGCTTCCAGAGTTGGACTCAGTTGCGTTTTGATGCAAGGGGGTAAGGTGATAGCTTACGCCTCCAGACAGCTCAAGGTTCATGAAAAGAACTATCTGACTCATGACCTGGAGTTGGCAGCAGTGATGTTTGCATTAAAAATATGGAAGCACTATCTTTACAAGGCTTACGTGGATGTTTTAACCGATCACAATAGCCTTCAATATGTGTTCACTCAGAAAGATCTAAATATTCATCAGAGAAGATGGTTGGAGCTATTGAAGGACTACAACATGAGTGTGCTGTACCACCCGGGCAAAGCTAATGTGGTGGTTGATGCCTTAAGCAGAATGTGTATGGGGAGGGTGGCTCATGTTGAAGGGAGCAAAAAGGAACTGGCAAAGGATATCCACAGTTTAGCTCGATTGGGAGTGCAGTTGGTTGATACAGCTAAGGGCAGAGTTGTGGTGCAGAACGGATCAGACTCCTAGTTGGCAGTTGAAGTTAAGTCAAGGAAGGATGAAGATCCCGTACTGCTTATGCTAAAGGAGCTCGTTCTCAGAAATGAAGTGGAGGCTTTCTCCCAAGGGGGAGATGGTGTACTCCGTTACCAGGGTAGGCTGTGTGTACCGAATGTAGGTGATTTGAGATAGCAGATACTAGATGAAGCACACAGTTCGAGATATTCTATCCACCTAGGTGTGCTACTAAGATGTACCGTGATTTACGGGATATTTATTGGTGGAATGGCATGAAGAGAGACATTACTAATTTTGTAGCTAAGTGCCTGAACTGCCAGCAAGTTAAGGTGGAACATTAGAGACTAGGAGGTATGACTCAAGATATCAGCATACCCATATGGAAGTGGGAAGAAATGAATATGGATTTTATTACAGGTTTACCTCAAACTCGTCGGCAGCATGACTCAATTTAGGTGATAGTAGACCAGATGAACAAGTCAGCACATTTCCTCCCATTTAAAAATATAGACTTAGCTGAGGATTATGCTAGGCTATATATCTGGGAGTTGGTCAGACTGTATGGGGTGCCTTTGCCCATTATTTCAGATAGAGGTACCTAGTTCACCTCACATTTCTGGAAGTCATTTTAGAAGGGACTTGGTACCTAAGTCAAGCTCAACACAGCTTTTCACCCGCAGATAGATGGACAAGCCGAGCGAACTATACAGACCTTGGAAGATATGCTGAGAGTGTGTGTAATTGATTTCAAGGGCGGTTGGGATGATCGGTACCTCTCATTGAGTTTGCGTACACCAACAACTACCACTCTAGTATCCAGATGGCCACGTTTGAGGCATTGTATGGTAGGAGGTGTAGATCTCCTATCGGGTGGTTTGAGGTTGGTGAAGCTACCCTGATAGGGTCAGACTCAGTTCATGAGGCTATGCAGAAGGTGTAACTTATCAGGGAGAGATTGAAAACAGCACAAAGCCATCAGAAATCCTATGCTGATTTGAGGAGAAGAGAGTTAGAGTTTGCAGTGGATGATCGGGTTAATCTGAAAATTTCTCCCATGAAAGGGGTGATGAGGTTTGGGAAGAAAGGAAAACTCAGTCTGAGATATGCGGGACCCTATAGAATTCTGAAGCAAATTGGAAGTGTTGCATATGAGTTACAACTACCTCTTGAGTTAGCATCGGTGCACCCAGTCTTCCATGTGTCACTATTGAAGAAATGCATCAATGATCCAACTTTAGTTGTGACACTAGACAATATGGGAATAATAGATAGTCTCTATGATGAAGAGGTTATAGTTTAGATACTTGACCGTTAGGTTCGTAAGCTAAGAAACAAAGAAGTCTCTTTGGTGAAAACTCTGTGGAGGAATCAGCTAGTTGAGTAAGCCACATGGGAAGTAGAAGCAGACATGATGGCCAGATACCCTCACTTATTCCGTTCCAGTTCAATTCCAGCATCAGGTGCTAAATCCCTCCTCAATACTCTGTTCAGTTTCGTATTCATCAGCTCTATTCAGATGTTCTATGTGCATGCTAGTTGCATCAGCTCTTTTAGAATGGTTAAGTCAGTTCGGAGTCAGTTACTCTTTTAAAACCCAGCTTATAATCTCAGTCTTGGAATTTCAGCTCTTTTCCTAGTTTTCCAGCAGCTTTATTCTTCATTCGAGGACGAATGATCCCAAGGGAGAGATATTGTAACACCTCGAAATGTTCCTAGACTGGGTGCAGACCTTGCAAGAAAAATCCAGAAGAAAAACCAGAAAGTTGCCTCAGGACGACTGAGACAACGAGTCGTGTTCAGCTCCAACGACTCATTGTGTCAATCATGGTCAGCCCTGTGTGGTCACTTGAGAACCCTCAGGACAAGGAACGACCCATTGTGAGAAACAACGATTCGTCCTGTCACTTGTTGGTCCCTAGTTCCGCAGTCCCCTTTCGAGGACCCCATGACTCAACAAATGAGTCGTTGTCAGAAATAATGACTCGTGGTGTGATCATTAAGTGGGAACCCCAGAAACACCCATCGGTGATGAAGAGTGGAAACAACGACCCGTTGTGTCCCACAACGAGTCTTTGTGACCACCCATGGGGTCAAGCTCAGAAATATTTCAACTTTTTCCAGTGAAGGTGACGACTGGACACAATGACCCATTGGGTCCACTACGATTCGTTGGGTCACCCGTTGTCAAGCCTTTCGGGTTTCCTCATCCAGTGACCACGAAAAGAACCAATGACCCGTTGGTTCATCCAACGAGTTGTGGTATCCCCATTACCAAATCTAGTGATCCTATCCCCCAGGAAGTAAGACCAATGAGTGGTCTCAACCAACGTCTCGTTGAGTGACCCATTGGTTCCCTGTCGGTCAGTTTTCCAGATTTTTCTCTAGGGATATTTTTTTAATTATCCACCTATTTAGTTCATAAACTACGTCATTTTAAGTAAAATTTCAGAGATATTAGAGGGATTAAATGGTTTTCCCCCTCATTCCTTATGTAAACTTTCAGAAATCGATCGTAGAACCGAAGTCACTTATCTCAAGCAAGAACTGGGTCTCCTTTTCAGTTGCAGAAGTTCAAGTCTTTTTCTCCTGGGATTTCTTATCCAGGTATGTGAGAATTCAACAAGGGAATAGTTCTTCCCTTGTGTCCCCAAAATCCTCTCTATTTTCTCTATCAGTTCAGCCCTATGGATTCGAAATGTAGAAAGATTGTCTGACTAATTTCTGATATTTCAAGTGGAGTATTTCTCATGATTTTTAAATTCTTTATTATACCCTATTTCTATAAATTTGTGAGAATTTATCTAGTGGAATGACTTATCCCTAGTTCTCAGTTCAGTAGAATTTAGAATCTTGTGTGTTGGACTAGTTTCCCTGTAGCTTGATTCTATCATATATGAGATCCCCATACTTTTAATATATGTGGAAATTTTAGTCAGATATATGCATGTCCAGTCTCAGTCAGATTATTACACTCAAGGTTGTCCAAAAATGTCAGCTGATCAGTTTGACTACAGTTAATTCTTAAGGTGTCAGTGGTGCCTCCCAGTTATCAGTATTAGACTCAGTTATAAGATTTTAGTGGTTATTTAGGCGGTCATGAAACTTCTAGATAAGCAGCTCTGACCATCCTTAGGACCCCAACTTCATATTACAATTTATTATTTAGACGGTTACGATGCTTCCAGATAAGTAGCTCTGGCCAGTCTTAGAACACCAATTATAGAATCCGGTTCGATAAGACTCTCAGGGTACTTCCAGATAGGTTTTCCTGACTTAGTCTTGGGCCCCAGTTTGGAGCTATCAACTCAGCAGTTAGTCTAGGACTATCCTGTGGGAGTAGGATTTAGCACCGAGCGGATAAGATTCCAGCGCACCCAGGTTCCCAGAACTATGTTGCCACCGTAGGTTATTTTTTTTATTGGCCCTATGGCCCCATACTTGTGATCACCCAGTTCATGCCTTTATACTCTGAAAAGGTATATTGTGTCCTACCGGTGGGGTGTATACATCAGACTCTATGTCTAGCTTACGTGGTTATATATCGGTTATAGACTCTCCCACTAGTTAGTTCAGTTCAGTCTCAAATTAGCTCAGTTCAGAACAACTTCATTTTCTCATTTCAAATTATTTTATACAGTATTTCAGATCAGTATCTCAGATTTAAGGCATATTTTGGACCATCAGACTGGGTCATCTTGACCATCTCAGTACATTACAGTTTATTAAGTTTCAGCATTTCAGTTGGTCGTTGCATGTCTTTGCAGTTCAGTTACTTTTATTCTCCGTGTTTTGGTTTCTCCTACTTACTCAATACCTTCAAAGTACTAAAACATACCTTTTATGCTATATCGTTTAATGATATAGCTGCAGGTTCTCAGTCTCAGCACCATNAAGGGAGTGGCGATGCCATACGCAAAAAGGAAGTTCTTGGTTGAATCGCTCAGTCTCAGCACCATTAGCAGATCTCGTCCAGGAGTTTTCAGCTGCCCGAGTGGTGAGTCCTCATCTTTCGAGGACGATAATTATTTCTCTTTAGTTATATTTCTTTCATTTATGCTTAGAATTAGCTGGGGGTGTTTTCCAACAACTCATCAGATAGATGGCTTTCAGACGTAGACACAGATCCAAATTTTCAATTTTGTTTCAGTTGTATTAAAACTTTATGATTTAGTTCTTTTTCGTAAATGTTTTATTTTATTATTTTTAAAGCTTCCGCTATAATATCACTCGGATTACCAGTGTTATGATTGATCATGGGTTGACTTGGGGTTACTTGTGACTCCAAGTACCATGTCTCGTCCAGGGTATAGACTCGGGTCATGACAAGAAACAAATGCAATTTTTTTCCATCATATTTCACCAAGGAATACCTAATATTTTCTAGATCATATGAAGCTTTTCTATAGAGATACCATGACCTTCCCAATAATACATGATATGTTAATAAGAGAACCACATCGTACCAAACCTCATCCTTGTATCTTCCAAGATTAAATTGTGCTAGCACTCTCTTGTCCACCTTCACTCCTTTGAAGGTGTAGGGTGAAGCATGCTTAACAAAAGATAAACCTACCTTTTTAACAAAGCATGCACCGACTAAGTTGTGAAAAACATTTCTATCAATTTTAGTAGAACACACATTAGAAATACTTCCATTCTAGTTTGAAAAACCTTTTCAACTCTAGTAAGCTCATGGCCTCTTCTAGGACTCCTTCCCAAACTAGATCTTACTAGAGTATATTTAATANAGGCTTTGTCAGTGGTCCGGTTGGTTTATTATTATTATCCCAACTCCAACATAAGCACATTCATCACCATAATTGATCTCATCATAATCAGAAGATGAACACTATAATATTCATCATAAAGGTTATGGGTTTTACTCAAATCACAAATTTGATGTTATTCATCATAGGTTTGGCTAGTATTTGAGTCATCATAGCCACCATTCTAATCACAAGAATTATAGTACATGTCCCTTCCATCATTCTTTGCATCTAATTCCCAATCATCCCACTATAATCATCCATTCCTTCATTCCAATTGCTTTCAAAATCTGTAGAAAACATGCTTCAATATGATATTGCTAGTAATAAAGTTGTCTTACATGCACTCTCTCACGTGTATCTTATAATGGTTGTCAACACTCGTATATCACACAATTAGGATTTTACCCTCAAATAATCTCACCACTCTTTCCTTTACCACTAAAAGGATGCTCCTCAAAGTTCTTCCATGAACCAACAACTCAAACACTTCAAAGCAAGTTCTAATATTTGGTTCAATAATGGAGTTTATGTCAAACAAAGAGAAGGACAATATAACTATAACGGACTGGAAACAAAGAAGTACACAATGAAAATAAAAAGAAAAGCATGAAAAAATTTCACACAAAATAAAATATGCGCACAAATCACTAGACTATACTAAGTATGAAAAAATACTTAAAGTATCTAGCAAGAGAATAATAGAAAACTAAATATAATGTATAAACACTTTCAAGAACACCAAAAACATATTCAATGAGCTTTTTAAATCCAAGGAGCTACAATGACCTTTACAATCCTCAAGTGACTTTTGAGTTTCTTGTTGACCAAAATTTAAAGAACCTTCAAATCAAATGAGATTGATAAGATTTTTAATAAGTCAAAGTCACCAAATCACCAAGATAAAGAATAGAACAAATCACGTCACTATTCACTTGAGAAAATAATTTTTTTTATTTTTTCCTTGGGTTACTGTTCACGCTACAGTAGCTTATGTTTTCTTCTTCTTTTTTGATTTTTTTGTTAGTTTTTTATGATTCAAATCAATAGATCGGGTGAGTATAATAATATTCAACCATCCAAAGCTTTGATACCTCTTGATAAAAACACAAACAGTGGAAGACTCTAAAAAATTAGAAGATTAAAAAAGGGGAAAGAATTGATTTTTGAAAAGAGAAGAAACAAGAAATAGTAAATCTATTAAGAAGAAGTAGATTAAGAAAAGGGGGTAGGGACTCAAACAAGGAATCTTTCCATTGAAGAAATCCAAGCTATGGTTAAAAGTAGAACATAAAGGATATAACCCAAAGAGAACCTACAAAGATCTCCACAAGCCACAAGGCTGCTACTAATATATTATATCAAACTTAGTTACAATAAAGAGAAAGAACCCCCTTTATATAGAGTCCTAGAAGAGGCTGGTCAAAGACTCAATTAAAGAAATTATATTCTCTAGGGACATAGAAGGTTTCCCACACTTAATCCAATGTAGTCAACATAGATTAAAACAAAATACTAAGTGATTTTGAAAGCGACCACACATAAAGTCCTACGAAGTCAACATAGAATAAAACAACTCTTAAATATAATTGCTGGAACTAATTAAATAATTACTGCAATATTTTCTCCCATTGGGGGCTGATTTGGGTCCCATTCCATCTCCTCTTGAACTTTAATTTGGGCCTCCAAATAGATGTAAGACTTAAATAAAATATCTTCATTGGGCTTGAGATCTGCTTCCATCACAAGACACTTTTAAATAGCTAATTGCAGCCCATTTGAGTTTGTCTTGAAATTTCTTAATTGATGGAACTTACAAATCCTTATCCATGTATTTTAATGACATTGAGCTACCATGGATGCTATCAAATGGAATAAAGAAGGACATAACAGAGTTTGTGGCTAAGTGTCCAAATTGCTAATAGGTGAAGGTTGAGCATTAGAGACTTGGGGGTATGCTTCAGGATATTAGCATTCCTACTTGAAAGTGGGAAGAGATCAATATGGATTTCATTGTAGGCTTGTCTCGTGCACGCTGACAATATGACTCTATATGGTGATTGTGGACAAACTGACCAAATCAACCCATTTCTTAACAGTCAAAAATACCGATTCAATTGAGAATTATGCTAGATTATACATTTGGGGGTCAGTTCAATTACATGGTGTAACACCCAAAAAGTCTCTAAGATTAGATCCGAGAGTTGAAACGGAGAAAATGGGAAAATCTGTACCAGGTCATATAACGAGTCGTCAAACGACTCATCATTTACCTAACGAGTTGCTAAGTGACTGGTCATTTACCTAACAAGTCAGTAAATGACCCGTCATTTGTAAAGCTCAGAATGTACCCTAATGAATCATCAAATGACTCATCATTTTCCTAACGAGTCATCAAATGACTTATGGTTTGGGAAATGCTATTTTCCAAACAGTCATGACGGATTAAGAAAATGACTCGTCATGCCTAACGAGTCATTAAGTGACCCATCATTTAAGCAGTAGTGGGGAATTTCAGTGTACTTCATGGATTAAGTAAATGATTCCTTATTTGCCTAACGAGTCATCAAATGACTCATCTCTGGTAGTATGAGATTTTATGTCAAACTATTAATTGCATTTTCATAACTTCTAAGCTCCTAAGTCCTAAATTACATCATTTTAAGATCTATTAGGAGGTTTTAAGAGGGTTTAATATATCCTAATTCATTCAACTCCCATTCATGCAATATTAGAAGTTTCCTTTTGAAGATCAAGCTTGAAACCCTCCACTTCTCCTCTAAATATCTTGGGCTTTCAAAGATAAGTTGAGAATAAGTTTATCCAGGTATATAGGGATATGAATGTGAGTTTCTTTTACTCTCATGCTCGAAATTATCCTCAGATCTATAAATTCATGTTCTAGATCAAATCCATGATCTAATGGGGTTTTAACCCAATTTTATGAAATCCTCTATAAATTATTTATGGGTCAATCCCCTCCATGTTTCAAAGTATGTTTAATGATTCATGGACAGATTTTATACCTATTTTGATTATAAATTCATGATTTCAAGTTTTAGAAAATTATGCCCAATTATGCAAGTTTCATGAAAAGTCAAGTTTATGATTTATGATTTCAGGTACGATGAGATATCTAGCATGAATGAATGATTATAAATTACCTATATATGAGTCCATGATTTTCTTTATGAATTTTATTTCAAGTATGCATAATTTTAAAGTTTGGGCAAGCCCATACAAGTTAAGTATATTTTATTATTTGGCCAAGGCTAATAAGATCAGTTGATAGATGTATATTTTGGATTCAAGACTCCCCAATGTTCAAATTCAAGTTATGTTTTTAGAATATGATTTTATGAGCACTATGCATGTTTTGGGAGTAGTGTCTAGCACCGAGTAGGCTTGGGATACCAACGTTCCCCGGTTTCATAAACTACGCTCCAACGTAGGTATACATTTTGGGACCTCTCAAGAAAGCATTTCCCCATCCAAGGGCACATCGTGATATCACACCTTACTTATCCTTCACCTCGAGGCATAGGATGGCCCTCCTCTATGTGGGCAAGACATGGGATCATCATGCACTTATACATGGTAGTTGTCGGTTACGATGAATCTCCCATTGTTCCTCATGATTTCAATTATGCATGTTTATGACTTATTATATTATATTTTTAGTAGGTTTGACCCTATGATTAACTTATAAGCTTTTACTTATGATTTCAGATATGGTAAGACATATGATTCTATTTTCAGCTTTGAGTCATTCTATTAAGATATGAAATACAGTTTATCATGATTTCAGATATTAGCATACAATCCTTCCTCCCATGATCCTATGATTTATGTTTGTACGCATGATTTCAGTTTATACTTAGCAAATTTTGTACCTTGCATAATAAACACATTCCAAGTATTGACTGAATACTTTATGTTGTATCATTTTATTATACAGATTCAGACGATCACACCCAGTTCTGCCATTAGACTAGTTCCTACAGCATAGTCCAGTTTCCCATCTTTGGTAAGTCCTTATCCATCGAGGATCTTCAATTAGTGTTGAGTCATGTTATTTTCAATTTCAGACTTTAGTGTGCTAGTTGGGGAGGTTGTCCTATAAGCTCTTCAGACATGTTAGAGGCTTATCAGACAATATGTAGAATTTTCAACTTTGTCAGTATTGACTCCGTTATGATTGTTTTGTATTTAGTCTTCCGCTTATTCATGTTTTAGTCATTAGATTTTTCTTGATATATGTTCTTTAATTATCATGTTCATTCCATGGGTTGACTTGGAGCCATTCGTGGTACTAGGCTCTGTATCTCGATCCAGACCTATATTTGGGTCGTGATAAACTTGGTATCAGAACAATGATTTAGAGTGTTGTAGGGTGTTTGAAAGCCGCAATAAGTAGAGTCTTTTTCATGAGTGTGAAGTGACGTAGCCCGCATCGAGTGCCAATAATTTGACGACTCTATTTCACATCGAGCGCGTCCGCAAGTGTACGGGTCATGCAAGTAATATAGTGGCTCTTTTTAACAATCGGATTGTCGAACCCACAGGGACTGGACCCATTCCTCTAACTATCCATTTCTAATGTTATCTTAAATATCTAAAGTTCCTCTAACTATCCATCCTAATGTTATCTAAATATCTAAAGTGTTGGTGATAGACATTTTCGATTGAAGAATAATTAAGTCTAAGTTTGGGTCAACGAAATATTCTTAAGGTACCTAGGAGCAAGATGTGAGTTAAAACTGTGATAATCATGCGAGCCTACGATTTGCAACAACAAGCATGGGACTATCAATTGTTAATTCACATAATTAGAATTGCATGTTCATGGTATTTCTAGCCTCTAAAAACACGACAATCTAGCCTCACCGCATCATCAGGAGCAGGAGTTTAATATTCTAGTCGGGCAATCATTATGTTGTGGTTTACGGGGAAACGATTAAGGACTTTCGTGGGCGTCTAACCATTTAACTCAACTTAGCCTCACAACTTCTTCTTCGAGTGGTGATGATGATGGTCTCCACGTTGGTCTTTCATAACCCCGTGTGTCAACCAAGCACGGTGTTAGGTATATTTCTATCCAAACACAGTAATCCCTCTCCGAGATTACTTCATGCTCCCTACATTCTCATGTCCCGACCTAGGTAATGCCTTTCTCAAGATATTACCTAAGCTAACAAATATGCTTTCATGAGATCAATCATAAAAACAACCAACAACACTGTAATGCAAGACGATAATAACAATCAATAACTTAATTCCAAAACAATTTCATAAAATCACAATCATAATCCATGGCTTCAACCCTAGAGGAAGGGTTCTAGCCATTCATGTTCGTAAACTACTCTACACTACTATTAATCTACTCCTAAACTAAATACTTACACGATATTGGTAGATGAGAAGGGAATTTGACAAACCCTAGATGAGTTCTCTCACTTCTCCCCTTCACTCCTAGGCAAAGCCTGCATAAAATAGTGACCCCATGGAATTAAATGAGCTACGTCTCGATTTATAGTAAATGGAGAACCTGCTTAATTTAGCTCCGTCATGGAACGGTTCGTGCTGGGCCAGAGTGTATCGCGAGAACCGCCCGTGACACGAAGGCATCGCGAAAGCTCACCGGAACAACACCCGAAAATCGCTCAGCTAATTGCCGCGTTAGCGTGCACGCCGTTGGGCAGCGCTGCTGTTCTCTCGGTCGCACAAAAACCCTGCCCGGCCGTGGCACGTTGCCAACGCGTTGCATGGGCTGTTTGGGAAGCCTCCCGCTGCCGTGCCACGTTGCCGACGCCAAGCAGTGGGCCGTTTTGTGCCTCCTCTTGCCGACGTTCGCGTAAGCACGCTTTCCAAGCCTCTACTTCACCAACTCATGGATTAGCTCAAAGTCATCAAACCTACAAAACAAAGGCTAATCATGTTGGTTAGCACATATCTTCACATTTATATAAAATCACATGAAAATGTATAAATAACTTAGACAACACGACTAATTCAAGTTGTAAAGCGTATCACTGGCATGATATTTTTGCCCGTGATCACAACCTTCACACTTAAAGCCTTGTTCGTCCTAGAACAAACTTTTATATATCATATACTTAGATTCCCACATAACTAATTTAGCAAGTTAATTCAAGCTCTGGCTATAATGATTACGTAAGATACAAGTGTAAAATGGTACATGCTATGAAATACGACTATGTTAAGACTTCTTAAACCTCAAGAATCGACTTCACCTTCTCGCAAACTCATGAAAATCAACTTCATTAAGAAATCCCACATGAATTATATCCTTCATTCAACATGTGCCCTCACAAAAAGAGAGTTACCAATTCACACGCAAAAACAAATTTTTTCATCACAACATGTGTGGGTACATGAATAAAATTACACTCACTCTCACAAAGAATTCACATGCATCATGTCATGACCCATAAGCTTGCCCTTAGTGTTTTACTCCAATAATTTGAGGATGTATGAATGTAAGATCAAGTAGGACTTTTTAGGTTGTAATGTAACTCCAGTACGTGCAGGTGCTATTATGGCCAAGTAATAGTGACTATCTTTCCTAAGCGCTTTCAATACATCACGCCCTCACACAACTTCCCTTCCTTACTTCACCTTTTTATCCTTGGTAGTTTTCTTTTTCCTCTTGTTCCCCTTATTTAGGAACTTTTGACTTGTAGTAAGGAGCTCTATGAACAATTTTCATTACTTTATTTTCTTACCCCTTAATAATGATCAACCACTTTCACACAAGTGCACTCTTGTCCTTTCTCAACTTCTACAACCTCAAGACTTCTTTTCATGTCTTTTCATTCCTCTCACTCCTTTACTCTTTCGCATTTTTCTTCTTCAAGCGCTTAGGAGCTTTTGGGGTCAACTTCAAGGTTAATGAAAGAAACGGATTGCCCTTTATGTTGCAGCCTTCAAAGAATAGGGTCAAGGCTCAACGAGAGGCTAATAATTACTTCAAGGTAGGTAAAATGAGGGATGTACTAGGTTAATTCAAAGAAATGCCTAAATCATTTCCTACAATTCACATCCTTCATTTCGCTTCATACACACACCAAGCAAGTTCTAGAAAATCCACGATAGCATAGAATACTAAAAACCTTTTTACACTCATGGCACATGCTCAATTCAAGACACATTCACAGACTTACTCCGCCTAATCACAAGAATTCGCATTATTAAGCTTCAATTATATTGAGTCAAATTCAAGAGCCTAAGTGTCTCAAATAGAGTTATACACTTGTGCATGCTTCAACCTCGAACATACTTGCATCTCACCGTCATGTATAGCACATAACAAGAACATCAAGCATCCATTAGCTACAATTTCAAAAACCCGACATCTATCGACTAATTTTCTCAAGCATCTATCATTATCCATCCATCGTCTAAATGTAGCCTCCCTAACGATGACTAAAACATTATATACGTATAAAGAAAAATAAAAATAAAAAATAAAATTTTAATTTTTTCTTGTTCAAGACTTCGTCGAAAAGAACCGAAAAGAAAATCAACTGGTGATGAAGTCACGCTTGACTCACAAAGATTTTTCAAATATTTTCATAAATTTTGTCACACAAGCATTACATTCACCAACAATTTGTTAAGCACAAAATTTTTAAATTTCCCTCTCGAAATTTCCTCACCCCACACTTAAATCATGCTATGTCTTCATAGCATCAAATTAACACTTTAAGAGGGTGAGAAATACTCCCCGAGGCCTTTAGGCCTGGCCAGCATGTTTTTCCTCCCGTTTTGCACACAGGGGTGCTCTAATCTCACACTTTCCTCTTCCATGCTTCCTACCTTCCTCCTCCGAGGGTACCGACTTCCCCTACCTGCGCCTAACTTTCCACCAAAAACACAAACAAAAAAATGAAAAATAACAAAATCCAAACAAAAATAAAAAATTTATAAAATTGTACCGAGGTACCCTTGGGTTGCCTCCTGCCAGCCGCCTTATTTTACGTCGTGTACGACGTGACCTGCCCCTTTTCGTAAATCTCATACCTGGGTTCTCTTTCGAGAACCATCTCCTTTTCTTCGTCGTTTAGAGAAACAAATGCCACTCGTTCCCTTCTCCAACTTCTTCTCACTTTTGAAGCCCTTTATCGTACTCTCAAGCCAACTTCGATTACTGCTTGCCATGACCGTGGAATCCTCCACCCCACACTTCATCCTCCCAACACACTAACTTGACAAAGGTTTCTATAGTGTGCGGATGGGTTTATTTCTTGGTATACGCCAAGGTTCTCTCAATCCTTCACCCTCGCTCTCGTGGTCCCTTTCAAATCGATCACCGCTCCTCCTAAGGCCAAGAATGGCCGTCCAAGATTAGGGGTACCTGTCATCAACCCAAAATATAGCACAAAATCAAAGGTGTATAATAAATTTACCTACTTTGATGAGAAGGTCCTCTATGATTCCATCAAAGCCACTGCGACTTGTCGCCCGCCAAAGATCAACCTTGTCGGTCTCGGTTCCCAACCCAAAGGTGTTGAATAAGGATAGGGGCACAGATTAACCACGCCCCTAAATCACACAACGCTGATCACTTCAGCTTTACCAATTTGTATGGGGAGGGTAAAACTCCCGGGTCTTTGAGCTTCTTTGGCATTTTGCTCTAATACCTCTCGACCGCACTCCTCGCCAAGCAAGGCCAGCCTGACATCCACCAATCTAACTTTTGTTCGCCATCACGTCCTTCAAGTATTTAGCATACTTGGGCATTCCCCGCAAGACATCAATAAGAGGCAAATTTATGTGAATTTTTGAAACTCTCAAAGAACCTTGAAACATTCCTCCTCCTTGCTCTTCCTTAGTCTCTCTGAGGAAGGGTGGTGGTGGTCTTTGTGCCGGGCCGCAATGAAGGCGATTTTGTTGCCTGAAGACTCTCGATTTTCTCCATTCTCTATGGGATGGTCCCTGTCTTACTCAACTCCTGGCCGCATTCCTTTCTCATCTTTAGGCAATCGACGTTTCAATCAGTTTTCCGCTTTTCTAAGATCGATGGCATTGATTCGTCGGGGTTAGACTGCGTCGTTGGTAATCTCTCTTGCGGCCTCATATTCCCGAGCAGCTGCTATCTCGACCCACTTGGTTTTCAAGATTAAGGTGGCTACTTGCTGATTCATTAAAGCTCCGCCGCCATCTCGCTCGATTAAGCAACTAATTCGGGTCTCCATAATTTTCTCGCAAGTTTCTCAATGCGGCCGCTACTATGCCCATCAATCTGCCTATTCGCGATACGATGTTGCTGAGGTTGCACAAAATTCTACTTTTGGTTTTCAAACCCAAGAAGAATTCTGCGGCTCCCCGTCAATTTCGTTGGAGTTGTTTCCGAAATTCTCATTTCTCTGCACATTTCCAACAAAATTGATGGATTTCGAATTGGCTCCACAAGATTCAAGCAGCCCATTATTACACAAATTTCACACCAACTAGAGCTTGTCAACCGCATTGACCTGGCCCTCGTGTTGGTTCATATCAATCTATTGAACTGAGTCATCATTTGATGTTGGAACGAAGCTAATCGCTTTCCAAGGCATTCAAACCATCTCAGCTTCGACAACCCCGATCTTTCTTCCCGCCCTCTTGATGACTCGTCGTGCCACTGAATTCCTTGGTGCACTCTGTCACCAAAGTGTACAACTCATCATATGTCTTCCAAGGCTTGCCCACCCTCGCAGAAGTCTAGTAATATTTTATTGTGTGGGTCTAGACTTTCTACAAAGGTAATGGGCAAGACTTCATTTGATTGCCGGTGATGGGGACAAAGCCAACAAAGACTTGAATCTTTCCTAAGCCATATACAAGTTCTCAATGCTTCAAGCAAACCGAGTATTCACTTCTCAAACTTGCATTCTTGCCCGAAGGAAAGAATTCAATAAGGAACTTCTTAGCCAAGTCATTCATGAAGTTATGGAGTTCAGTGGCTCGGCCTACCACTTTTTTTCGCCTCTCCCAACAATGAAAATGGGAAGAGGGTCAATCGACATAATTCGTGGACACGCCCTGGGGACAAACGTGTCACTAATCTCAAGAAAGCTTTTGTAAGTGCCGCCTGGTCTCATGTGCCATTCCAAAGGAATTGACCACTAGAATGTAACAAATCTCGCACTATTTCGTTGAGCCAAAGTTCCCTCCGTGCTCCGATTTACGATACTAGAGGTCACATTCGTCGCTAGTGGGGATGGCCACTTCGCGAACCGGTCTTGCTGCCAATGCTTCCGATACCAGCTTGTGCTTGCCCCATGGTGGTTGTTGTTGTACCTTTTCTTAAAGTCTCTTCAACTTTTGCCCTAGAGCTACTCTCCTTCGCAAATGAATTTGACGCTCAAAGTTCAAGCAACGGTTCCACAAGCTCTCTATTTCTAGCGCCGGCAGACAACTCCGTCACCTGCAACAAGACAACTAAGACCAAGTTTCTCAACACTTACGAAATTTAAAATCACATAAAAACAGATAAGCTATCGTACCTTCGCCGAGTCCACTAAACTAGCTACTAAAACTTAAAGTAGCCCGCATCGAGTGCCAATAATTTGACGACTCTATTTCACATCAAGCGCGTCCGCAAGTGTACGGGTCGTGCAAGTAATATAGTGGCTCTTTAAGAAACGGATTGTCGAACCTACAGGGACAGGACCAATTCAGCTAACTTTCATTTCTAATGTGATCTAAATATCTAAAAAGGTGATAGACATTTTCGATTGAAGAATAATTAAGTCTAAGTTTGGGTCAACGAAATATTCTTAAGGTACCTAGGAGCAACATAGAGTTAAAACCAGATAATCATGCGAGCCTACGATTTGCAATGGAATAAGCATGGGACTATCAATTGTTAATTCACATAATTATAAATTGCATGTTCATGGCCTCTTCGAGCCTCTAAACACGCAAGGCACCCAGCCTCACCGCATCATTATGAGCGAGGAGTTTAATTTTCTAGTCGCGGGCAATCAATTATGTTGTGGTTTATGGGAAAACGATTAGGACTTTCGTATGCCTAACCATTTAACTCAACTTAGCCTCAATACTACTTTCTTCAGTTGTGATGTGACATCCCAAGTTGGTCTTTCATAACCCCCCGTGTGTCAACCAAGCACCTGCAGCATATTTCTATCCAAACACAGTAACCTCTCCGAGATTACTTCATGCTCCCCACATTCTTTTGTCCCGACTCTAGGTAATGCCTTCTCGGGGTTATTACCTGAAGCAAAAATATGCTTTCATGGTTATCAATCATTAAAACAACCAACAAATCAATCAAGACGAAAATAACAATCAATAATCTCAATTCCAAAACAATTTCATAAAAATCACAATCATAATCCATGGCTTCAACCCTAGAGGAAGGGTTCTAGCCATCATGTTCGTAAAACTCTCTACACTACTATTAATCTACTCCTAAACTACATACTTGGGTTACGATATTGCATGAGAAGGGAATTTGACAAACCCTAGATGAGTTCTCCAGCTTCTCCCTTCACTCAGGCGCTTTCCCGTGGACAAAATCGTGACCCCATGGAATTAGGAGCTAAGGGTCCTATTTATAGTAAATGGAGAACGTGCTTAATTTAGCCTGTCATGGAATGGCTCCGTGTCACTGAGTGTAACGTGTTAATCGCTCCTGCGTGACACGTAGGCATCGCGAAAGCTCACCGAACAACACTGGCACTGTGCTGCAGCACTGCCAAGTTGCGCGTGGCACGCCGGTTTGGGCAGCGTTGCCTCCTCTCGGTCGCAGCCTCTACCTCGGCCGTGGCACGTTGCCAACGCAAGCAGTGGGCTCTTTAGGCGCCTGCCGCCGTGGCACGTTGCCGACACGTTGTGTGGGCTGTTTTGTGCCTCCTCTTTGCCGACGTTCGCGTGCATTCCGTTTGCCTCTACTTCACCAACTCATGGATTAGCTCCTCAAAAGTCATCAAACCTACAAAACAAAGGCTAATCATGTTGGTTAGCACATATCTTCACATTTATATAAAATCACATGAAAATGTATAAAATAACTTAGACAACACGACTAATTCAAGTTGTAAAGCGTGTCACGGGCATGATATTTTTGCCCGTGATCATGAAGCGTGCCCATGGGGAGAGGCTACAAGACATTTTAGGAAACTTTTCTTCTTTCACATGATATATGTCGTAAGTAAATGAAGTATTCTATATTTCTAACTCATGTGTTATATGCATTTGTAGAATAATGCCTCCATGCCGAGAAAATGGTAAAAGAAACGGAAATGGAAATGGACATGAAGATGGGTAACGGAGATGGGTACCGATAAGCCCCCGGGCCAAAGACCAAGAGGTCCTTTACCTAAGCCGGTCTTCCATGTTGAGTTTAGAGTGGCTTTTCAAATGTTGGTGCAGGCTTTGGATCGCCGTATCAACTAGCAGACAAGGGCCCATGTCCTTCAAAATAGGAATGCAATGGAAGCTCGAGTTCGGGACTTTTCTAGACGAATCCACCCGAAGTTCAAGTTAAGAGTGGATGTAGACCCGCATGAGTTTCTTGAAGAGGCATGCAGATCACCCATATTATGGGGGTGATAGGAGAAGAGAGTGTATTTAGCCTTTCTAATAGCCGGGTTGTTTACATTTGGTACCATCAGCGGAAGGATGGTAGAGCAAGGTGCCATTCCCGTGAGTCAGATTAGTTTACGACTACCTTTCTGCCAGATTCTTCCCTGTGGAGCCGAGGAGGCAAAAGCGACGCACCCATCAACTTGAGTGCGTAATCATATGACTATCCAAGAAAGGTTGACCTTGGATTTCACCCATCTATCCATGTATGTACCAGAGATGCTACATCGCAGAGATCATATGAACAAATTATGATGAGTGTCGATTCGATGGTTAAGGAGTGTGTGGACCACAATGCCGAACAATGATCTAGATTTCTCTCCTGCTGGTTATATACACACAAGATAGAGGCGTAATCCGATGTAGAAAGGGAGAGAGAGGCCAAGAGGGGCCGACGTGCAAAGGTTGGGTTCTCCAGCAGAGGACCAGCTTGTGGATATCGTTAGAATCCCCACCGAGACCATCAAATCACATTATCATCACAACTAGTGCCATCTAGATCTATGCGTGATCAGTGGGGAAGGACATTAGGCTCCATAGGTCGAGAGCCAACATTCCACTATGCAAGTGTGGCGTATACCTCAGAGAGTGCCTTCATTGCCAGTCAAGTGCATGTTTCGGGTGTGGAAAACACATCTTCTCGCAGATTACCCTTCGACAAACAATATAGTAGAGGCCACCACCCAGCCTACGCCGTGGCGCTCCACCGCACGCCGCCTTAGCAAGGTGCATCCACTAAAAGTGTGTGGTGGCCGCTGTCGAATAAATTTTATTCCCTCTCATCTCTGGCTGTGGTGAGCACGAGGTCTCTGTGACGTGGTCACCGATATGTTCTCTGAAAGTATTCCATCTTGATGTGTATGCATTGTTAGATCTAGGGGCTACCTATCTTGAGCACCTTTATGTTACAATTAGTTTTGGAGTCAATCCCGGATTCTATCGTAACTCTTTTCTCGGGCCTCTACTTATTCATGGGGACTCGCTGTAGCTCGATCTGCAAAATGTAAGCTGCCCTATCACAGCCCTTCGTAAATTCACCTTAGTCAGATTGGGTAGAGTTAGACATGACCGATTTTGATGTTATCTTTGGTATGAATTGGTTTCCTCGTATGTTACACCTCGCAAATTGTAGAACCCATGCTGTAAAATTTCACTCGTGAGCAAGTCCTAGAATGGGTAGTCTGGGCCAGCTCGTAGGATGCTTTGTTTCATCTAAGATCGAAAATGATTTGCTATGTATCACCTAGTTTGGGTTAAGGATGTTATGTCCTAGACCCCAATTCTTCAGCTTACAAGGTGAGTATCCGCAGGTGTTCCTCTGATGATCTTTACCAAGAGTCCCTCCAAAGGGGGAGATTGACTTCTTGGTATCGACCTTCTCCTCGATAAGCATAGCCCATATCCATTCCTGCATTACAGAATGGCTCCATCTGAGCTTAAGGTGTTGAAGGAGAAGTTGAAGGACCTCCAGATAAGTGCCTTCACTGTGCCTAGTAAGTTTCTTTGGGTGTTTCTAGTCCTCTTTTGTTCGGAAGAAGGATGATTTTAGAATGTGCATTGATTATCGATAGTTTAACAAGGTAATAATCAATAATAAGTATCCCTTGTAATACTCGAAGTGCCTAAGACTAGACTCGAGGTGGAAAGGAAAATCAGCGTGTGGCCTAGGAATTTCTCAAAAGACCCGTATGTCATTGTGGGGCGAAGAATGGGCCGTTAGAAATGCCCGTGGTGAGAGGTTACAGCTTTTGGACGGGGAATAACGGTCCCGTAACAACCCATTGGTGGTTGTAACGGAGCTTTGGAGGGAGTCGTGGTGAGGCCGGCCTTGATCAAGTAGGAAGTGTATGGTCTCTGGGAAGACCTTTAATGTTGGTTATAAACGAGCCATTGCATGTGTCCGTTGGGAGGATTTCCAGATAATGACAAAGTGGTGACGATGGTTGGTAACCACGAAGTCATTGGAGTTTGGAACGACTCATCCTTGCCCGGGGCCGCTAGAAGATCTCGAGGTATGAATCGTGGCGAGACAATGCAGTGAAGTGACTCGGGCCGGGAGCGAAGGACAACCCGTTGTGTGGGTCATCGACGAGCGTGGCTAAATTTCGTGATTCTAGTAAGGGAAAAACCAGAATTTCCACACCCCTAATCCCCACAACTCGCTTAAGCCTTAATGGGGTGTTTAAGAGGGCGTAACTTATTCAAACCCACCCCTCCTTCATGCATGCAAACATAGAGCTTTCCCGTGAGTAATCAATCTTAGTTCCTCCGTAGGTTTTCCACCAATTCTTTCTTGGGGCAATCAAGGAGTTGTAGAATCCGGCCCCTTCTCAGAATATAGGGTTATGAATGGGTGAATTTGTTCACGCCATGTGCTCCAATCCCTCACTAATTCATGAAAATGTATGATCCTATGGGTTTTAACCCAACATGAATTTCCTAAGTCTCCACCATGAGTATGATCTAAGCATGTTTCTATTATTGGAATTATGATTTATCGGCAAGTTTTACATTATTTTCAATTATAATCATGTTTTCAAGCTTAATAAATTAAAATGCCCATCCATGAGAAGTTCATGAAAGTTGAGATTTATGATGAATGTTGAAGTATGATGAGATATTATTGATGAAAATCATGTTTTCAAGTTACCCATGTTTATGATCATGTTTTCAAGTGAATTAAGTATTGTCAAGCATGTTTAAGTATTGGGAAAGCCATATGTTCAAGTATGGTTTATGTTTTCACGAATTAGCACACATGGTTTTGGAGTCAAGTCTCCAAATTATGTTCAACATATGGTATGTTTTGAGCCAAGGCTCCTTATGTATGATTTCGTGCTTTATATGTATGGCGATTATTCAGCTTCTTCATGACAATGGTCAACTTCGTTGAAAAATGATGGAGAGAATATGTGTTGTTGGGAGTAGTGTCTAGCACCAGTAGGCTAAGGGTCGACAACCCTATGCCTCAGCAATTACGCGCCAACGTAGGTATGACTGCATTATTTTTGGACCTTCTATGTGAGATTTACCCTGCTCTGCAAGGCTTTCAACTTGATATTGATACCATGGTAGCCTTTTTTAGCTCGAAAGGCTTTAGACGGCTCTCGCCACTTGAATGTGATAGTCGGTGACCATGTAAGCTCTAACGTGGTAATGTCGGTTATATGATGAGCCTCCCATTGTTCCTCATGATTTTAGTTATGCATGTTTGTTCTAAAGGCGTTTGACCCTATGTCCAGCTTTTACTTATGATTAAGTCATATTTAAGCTTTAGGTCATTCAATTCAAGTATGTTCGTATCATGGTTTTAGAAAATAGCATGCAAGCTCTCTACTCTCGCATTCTTATCTTAATTTGTTTTATATTATGCATGTTTTAAATGATTTTTACTTATTTAAGAGGTATTACTTACCTTGCATACTGCACGTTCCATGTATTGACCGCATACTTTATGTTGTATCATTTTTTGATACGGGTTCCGATCTTTCACCCACCCATTAGTCGCTTTTCAAAGTCGAATCTAGCTTTTGTAGTCCACATCTCCCAAGGACCCTTTTTATTATCGCTATCCTTGTCTTTTTGTTTTCCGCATTTGTCGTTAGTTGGGGTGTTGTCCCATTAACCCATTAGATATGTTAGAGGCTTGTGACTATTTAGGTAATCACTTTTATGTATTATGTGAATTCGATTTTGATGTTATGTTATGATTAGAATTTCATATGTCACCATGTTAGTCTTCTCGCTTTGTTTGGATCTGGGCGAGACGATGTTCACGCCATGGGCTCCATCTGAGTCTTTCAAAGGCTCCTTATCCCCCTGTCGATAAAGTGCCTATGTTCGGGTTGTGACAAACTTGGTATCGTAAAATAGATTTTGAAGTGTCCTAGGTTCCCAAAAGCCGCTAAGTAGAGCCTGGGGGTGAAGCGCGTCACACTTATGACGAAGAGGCTACGAGACGTTTAGGAAATGTCATGTGGTGAAATGTCTTCTCGTCCTTCTAACTCGTATATTCGCAATTATAGAATCATGCCTCCCCGCAGAAAGTTAACTACGTGAAGAAATGGGAGTGGAAATGGCCACGAGAATGGCAATGGGAGACGGCACCAACAAACCCCCACCTACCCATGAGCACCATGCACAAGAGCCGGTTGCCTACACTCTAATCTTTGTGGCACATTCAGATAAGTTAGCAAGTACGTGCCATGATCGCCAGTCAACCAACAGGGTAAGACACATGTCCTATAGAATGGGAATGCGGCGGAAACACAAGTAAGAGAAAGGATGAACCTACCAAAGTTTCTTGGGTCGTAGATGGAGGAGGATCGATGAGTTTATTGACAAGATTTTGAAGATCATCCGTGTCATGGGGTGAATGGAGAAGAGGTGTTGATTTGGCCTTATATCGCCCGAAGGGGGTCGCACACATTTGGTTTAAACAAGGGAAGGATAGGACAATTCCTGAGCAAGCTCCGATCGCTTGGGAGAGTTTCACATCGCTTTTCTAGATAGGTTCTTCCCTCGTGAGATGTAGGAGCTGAAGGTGGCCGGCTCATGAATCTAAAATAGGGAAGATGATAGTGCGTAGCCTTGTGAGTTCACTCGTTTGTCAAAGTACGCCCTGTGAGTTAGTGGTTGATCATGAGTGAGCAGTGTTTGTTCATGGGGTGGCGGACTATCTAGATAAGGATTGCAATCCCATGCCTCTATCGTGATATGGAATTTTCCTCGATAGTCCCGCATGCCTGCGTGACGGAGAGGCGGCAACCGAGGGAGAGGGAGACCAAGAGGGCCGTGACAGAGCTATAGCTCTTCAGCCGGGAGACCAGGTGGTGGGCACCGACACCGGGGCCCCAATTGCAGATCTTCATCCCCAAGATTCTGCTGATGCGTTCCATCCGGGATCTAGGCACGACTAGAGAGGATGAGCACGTTCTGGGGGTCGAGTAGCGCATCGCAGATTCCAAAGATCCCATTTTGCCAAAGGTGTGGTCGAGGCACACGGTAAGTGTTTGTGGGTAGCCATGTGCTTTGGGTGCGTAGTTAGACATATGGTCAAAGATTGCCCAAATACTAGATAGGTTCATGATAGCTGAAATCCCACTTTCCGGCCAGCCCACCCACATGCGTAGCCCAAATAGGGCATCTACTAATACAAAGTGGGCGCTAGCATCAAAATGCATTCTATGCCTTAGCATCCTCCAGAGCAGAGGTGTTCCCGGATGTAGTCACTAGTATGTTACGAGTATTCCACTCTTGATGTATATGCTTTGTTAGATCTAGGGGCTCTTTCAGGACACCCATGCGGGCTAGTAGTTTCGTAGCCGGGCCCCGAAATCTTGTCAACCCGCCTCTACCATGGGTGATCAGGCTAGACCTGGGCAGTTGCTCGGCCGGGCGCTCCGTAAAGTCAACTCCACAGACTCCAAGCAGTTAGCCATGAATTCGCCTTAGCATCCAAGATGTGGATTGGTTATTGCATGTTATGTCTTAGCATCAGGGAACACGGGCAGTAGAATCAGATTTCCTGGGTGAGCCGACTTAGAATGGAAGGGTAGTCTGACCGTGCTCGTAGTTGCTTCATTTCCTACCCACAAACCGAAGATGATTCCGTTGTCAGGTGTGTACCATTTAGTTAGGGCTAAGATGTTATGTTCGAGACCCCACCATCCGCCGCTCCCGCAGTGAGTATCCAAAAGTCTTTCCAACAAGATCACCTGGAATCCTTCGAGTGGGAGATTGATTTTGGTATTGACCTTCTACCGATACTGTTCTCTATATCTATTTCTCCTTATAGAATGGCCCGCCGAAGTTAAAGAGCTAAGAGCAATTGAAGGACCTATTAGACAAGGGTTTCATCGCATCGAGCAAACTCATGGGGTGCACCCAACTTTTGTCCCCCAAAAGAAAGATGGTTCTCTTCATATGTGTATTGGATTACCGAAAATTGAACAAGGTCACCATCAAGAACAGTATCCAGGCCTTCGTGATTGATGATTTTTTTACCGCCCTGTGGTGCCAAGTGCTTTTAAAAGATGTATCTCGTGTCCGATATCACACTCATTGTCTCAGAGAGTGACAACGAAAACAACCTTTAGGACGCGGTATGGTTATTAAGGAGTTTGTAGTTAGGTCTGGGACTCAATGAATGTTACACCCGTAAAATTTTCGACACGTAGATGGCCTATTCGCATGTTCTAAGTATTTCAATGCCATACATGCTAGAAAGGCCCGTGGAAAGACCTAGATAAGAAATCCGTCGAACCATCGCGGAAGGAGCCGGCGAGCCTTGTGATGGCAACGTGTCACGGAGGGAGGGCCTACGTTAGCTCCATGACACGTTGGCCCGGTCTGTGCTCAAGTATATAAGCCCCAAAATTCTATTATTTTCATAAGTTTTCACAACTGAGAACGCGAGAGAACTAGAGGAGAACGAGATATTTGATAATTTCTTTCGATTACGCTCGTTAAACGCGTTCCAAACTCGAATTAACCTCAGATACCGAGGTATTTATAAAGAAGGAGCATTCCTACGGATTTAGTTTTTGTGAACGTCATAAATCGTCATGTTAAATTGAAAGCTAAGGTAAGTGGAATTGCTCCAAATTAGTGTCATATACTCCTACCTAAAATGAGTATTTCTCCTTCTAGACTTTCGAGAAATAGCGAGCTTTCGACCGTTTTTCGATAAGCTAAAGTTTGGGATATATACATATCAAAAGTGATGTTTTCTTCCCGTAATATTAGTTTATTTAGTTCTACGATATATATGTGAATGTAGCTAAGAAATATTGAAGTACTCACCAGCTACTCATAGTCGGAAAATCCAAACAAAAGGTATAAGCAATTCCTAAGTTAGTAATCTTAAGACAAGAGATAGCGTGTTATATAGAAGAAAGAATCTGTAAGTTAAGAATTGAGTCCCGTATGAGCTTAAAGGCTTGTTTTTAAATTAGCAAGCATGTTTATGATATTATGAGATATATTCGAATAAAAGTAGTAAAGCACATCGTATAGTCGATAATATCCTGGTACGCAGATAGTCGTACAGCCGATGATATCTCTTGATACAAAGATAGCCATAATGATAATATCCCGTGATACGTATAAATTAGCAGAATCAATAAAGAATACGTAAAAGAGTTCTAATGAGAAATCATAATACGTGATAGTATTTTCTGGCCTAAACATGTGTGAATATGTATGATTATTGTTTGTTGAGACTCTGTTTGTTATGAGGGCACCTTGAGCGTCCTGCCGCCCGGTTGGTGAATCGTGCTTCCACTAACACCGCGAGGGTGCTATACGTCACCCAAGGAAGGCATGCCGTCCGCAGTGAGACTAAGATGGGATGGCTTTCCATATCGGGCCGACAAGATAGCAAGATAGCTTCGTTGTGCGCTTTTTGCGCTCATGTGGAAAAGATTACAGACACTGCATACAAGCATGAAGCATAAGCATAAAGATATGTGATTCTCTCCGGGCTCGGCCACGCTTATTTGTATCGGAGGCCAAGGCCCGAGCCGCAGACCCAGGGGGCTTCTGGGTGAGGTGCTCGTAGTTAGTAGACGAAAGTGGAGTGACTTATTTTTTGGATGGTTTTGACCCGTGTAGGGGTATATAGATTGTTTTTTTGGTTGGAACCTTTCGCTATGGGGCTATATTGCCTCGTTGCTATATATATGTATATATGTTAGTTATTAGACACAGACGCTTCACGTCGACAAAAATGCTTCCGCCTTACTCAGCACGTAAAAGCTCCTCGGTTCAGACTTACCGCCCGTACGCCTGCACATCCCTATTTATCATATTTCACTATGTTACATTCGCTATGTTCGCCTTGCTTTTGCATACTGGTCAGTGGTAACGACGCCTTGATTAAAGCCGACAACTGAGGTACTCATAGATGAGGAGTCGATCCTCGTGATTCTAGAAGCCAAATTATTGGAGTCATCGGGCCTCGGGTCATCCTGAAAGCTAGACAACTAGAGGTCTATTTCCTTTCTTTTGTTGTACAAGAGTGGGTAGGTTCTGGGTCCCGTTCCACCATTTTACAAGATTATGAGGCTTGCAGATTGTGTATATATCTCCCCGTGGCACAAGGCTTGGCCGTGTGAGCTTCGTACAGATGTTTAGTCAGTTTAGTATCATGTTTTGTTGGCCGTGTGGGGCCGTATCCAAGCAGGTAGTGGTGACCTTTCTGGCCACATAGATGTTCATTTGTTGTATGATTTATAGATAACTAGATACATTGCTGCCTTGCCGTCGATAGGTTTCTATAAGAGTAGGATTCTCGGTTAGCCGATGTTACAGACATGTGGCTATAGGCCTGGGACACGGAGGGCTGGGCGACAATGCGAGAGAGGCCTGCATTTAATCTAGAGAGCAAACAACACCACGTGCTGCTTCGTAGTTTAGCAGCCTGTGCTCCCATGGAAAGCACTGCAAGTTGGCCATAATTTCAAGGCTAAGTGACAAACTTGGTATCGAGTAGGTCGTGGCTCTAGGAGTCTCGCAAGTCGAAGCAGTAGAGTCTTTGCTCCATGATGTGTTGTGCAAATCACATACTATAGGTAGGAAGGTCATAAGGCAAGATAGATGGTTACTCTTTCTTCTCATTCTCGTCAGTACATGTGTAGCTGTGTACAATATAGGGTTGAGTCCCTAAAACTTATCGTATTCTTGTCTACGTATAAAATACAGACTGAAGGACACCTTACCACAGTGTAGAAGGTTGATACAACAGAGTACCCAGATGAGACAATTCCATTCCAATCTTTCTTGTGATGAATACTATAGTATTGTGTGGAGTACCTCGCATTGGACTTTTTCTTGTGTTTTAGGATACCCATAATACAGGGAAACTCGCCAAAATTTTTCAGAAATAAGTTGAGTAAGTTGGGAATTCCTAAGCAGTGGAAAAGGTTACATTCGAGACGAATGTTCTCTTAAGGGGGAGAATGTTACACACCGTAAAATTTCCAACACGTAGATGGCCTATTCGCATGTTGGTTAAGATTTTTTGAATGCTATACCGTCACGCCCGCCTTGGGGTATGATCGGCACCGTGCCCTAGAAGGACCCGGACTACTAATCGGTGGGCCTAGTACATCTCGGTGCCTAGCTGCTCTATTCCTCGTGCCTCGAAACAAGGCTATATAACGGCTGTAAACACAAATGCGCCAATCGGGGCCTATAGCCACTTGCGAAAGTATCACCGCCAACTTAAACATTCTAATAACAGGAACCTATGCGGGCTTGATGGCAGCCACCATGTTGTCTAGTCGATCGAGACTCAACAAAGGAAATACTGAAAGCTACGTGACCTAAGGTCACCACTTACCGCCAACTCATATGGTCCCACACGGCAACATAAGAACAAATAAATACTAAATGTTTATACAACTCGCACGGCCTCACACGACTGCTTCAACTGACTACTGTGAGATAGTATATACACCGGGCAGTTTCCTATGAGTAATAATAGAAATGACGGGACAGGCCCCGACCTACCCATACTGTACAACAAAAGGAAAGAGCTACACTCCGGGAAATCGCATCCCGATGACAAAGAGCTGATGACTCAATGGGCTTGGCCGAATCACGAGGATCGCTCTCGTCTATGAGTACCGCAAGCAAGTAATGCAACGCTTCCACTGGGCGCGCACTGCACCGAGTATGCAAAGCAACCGAAAAACAACCGAATACAACCGAATATAGATAATATAACTAGCAATGCTGAATAGCAAGAGATAATCGAATCTCGAGAGCGGTATGAATCAATCATGCTGGTGTCATAAGGCAGTAGGCGTACTCGTAGACGCGACGGTCAGCGTCTGGGTAGCCAGTATATAGCACATAAATAGATATACAAGTAGCAAGCAAGGTTAAATACCAACCCCCATGCTTCTATGGAACCAAGCAAGTAACACCTATACTCCCTACCCTTCGGTCAACCAGCCAAAATAAGCTACTCACTGACTCGCTTCTACTCTTGAGTCTTTCTACGCCTGTCTCCGGCTCGGCCTTGGCCTCCGACAGGTAACCGTGTTCGAGTCCTGAGGACTTCGTACAAGGTTCCTGAAGACAGTCTCGGTCTCGAACACTCAACAAAATGGATATCAAATAGAATACCTTCTCCTAGAACAAGTCAATGTGGGAGACAATCAACTGACAAGCATTCCCCTGACATATACTCAACAAAATGCCGATAATGTAATGCCGATCGATCGCTATGGGGAAAGCTTCATCCCATCTTCGCCCAAGCTGGGATGGCATGCCACCCTCTAGTGACGAAACCCACCCGCTCAGTTGGCGACACATGTTTAAACTTAGGGGCGGCGAGATGCTCAATAAGGGGCCTCACGCCACATTAAGTCTTAACAAACAAATATCACATATAAATAGCAAGCATGTATAATCAAAAGGCTATCTGGATTCTAATTTCTTATTTTGATCTCTTCGTATTAAACCGATTCTTTACCGATGCCACTAATTCTTAACTTTTTTAATCATATTAATTCAGAGCAGATACTATCTCGTTCGAATGGCTAATCTCGTAGCCACATTCATCTCGTTCATTCGATTTTTACTTTACTAACTTTTATTCCCGAAAATTGCTTTTTTTAATCTACAACATGTTTGCTAATCATACAAACAAAGAAGTACTTCAACTGAATGCTAATCACCCTTGGCGCATGCTTTTCTATCTTTCTAGACCGAATATGATACGGCAACGCAAACCGCATTTACTAAACTTACTCAATACTCAACATTCAACAACGAGTTTAAATTCGGAGTTTACTATGATTTATACAGCTAAAACATCTAACTTGCTTTGAGAAACTACTTCACATACCTTAACCTCGAGTTATCCAACCGTCGGACGAGGCTCGGCCGCATCTGGCCTATTTCTCCCACCGCATTCATATACACGTCAATTAGTACTAAATACAACTCTATTCTAAAGGATCTACTGTCACTTTCGATATAATTATAGCTTCAAACTTAGGCTTATCGAAAAGACGGTCGAAAACTTTTTATTTTTTTTGTTTTTTTAATTTTTTCTTTTTTTAAATTATTTGAATTTTTTGTTGATTTTAATATAATTAAGTAATTCAGACAACTTTGACTCAGTGGGACGACGATTTGTCGGCTGACTTTCGCGAAACAAAATCCAGAGAATGCTCCCCTCGCCGCTTTAAATTAACCTCAGGTACCGAGGTTAATTTGAGTTTAGACTGACGCTGGCAACGTAATTAAATGATAATATATATCTCCTCTTCGTCTCTCTCTGAAGCCACGGGTTCTGAAATTAATATAAGTGATATATCATCACAAACCGAAGTGGGGTTTTATATACTTGGGCTCGGGACAGGCTCACCGTGTCACGGAGCCAACGCAAGGGCCCCGCTCCGTGACACGGCGCCATCGCAGGGCTCGCCCGCCCTTCTCGCGATGGTCTGAGCAGATTTTCGTCCGATCTTTCCCAAGCTCTTTCTAGCACGTATGACTTTCAAATATACTAACCAACGTGCTAATAGGCCATCTAGATGCTGGCAATCTTAAGTGGTGTAACATTCTCCCCTTAAGAACATTCGTCCCTCGAATGGAAACTGCTATCAGAGTGAACTTTCAACTTATCTCACTTACTACTTAGAAAATTTCGCAGAAGTTTCCGTAATATGGACTATCCCAAAACCTCAAACACGTAAAAGTCCAATATAGGTACCACACACACTTATAGATTCACTTGATAGCTAAACATCAAATCTTTTCTCATTTCATACATACAACGATAAGTGTACGTATAAATAATAATACATGACATACCTGCCGCCTTACTAGGCCCGTAACAAGTGAGGATATCTAGCTTTCATATCTTCCTCAGCCTCCCACGCCATCTCCTCTCGGTTCCGTTACGCCACACACTTTGTCGTACGCAATATCTTGCTCTCAATTCGAACTGCCTGGGTTTCAGGATAGCTAATGAACCTTTTCGCAGCCGCCTTCAGAATCTCGACATCCTGGACTGGGATTGCTCTTAACGGGTCTCCTAAGCATTTCCTTAGCATGGATACATGAAAGACTGGATGAACAGATTCCCACTCGAGGCAAGTTCAACTCATACGCCACTTGGCCTATTTTGCGAATTTGATATGGCCCACAAATCTTGGGCTGAGCTTACCTTTCTTGCCGAATCTCATCACCCCTTTTCATCTGAGACAATTCTTCAAAAATACCCAAATATTTACATCGAACTCCGTGTTTCTACGCTCGTACATCCGCATATGATTTCGGCGACTCGTGCGCTAATAGCTTTCGATAAGTTTACTTTCTCCTCGACAATAATATCCTCAGTCTAATCAACGCCGATTCTACTATTTCAAACCACCAATTCCAGCGATCTACATTTTTGCCTATATAAAGCTCGAAGGCGCTATCCGAATAGCTTCGAGTGATAAGTTGTTATTATAAGCAAACTCGCATTAGGGGCAAATGCTCATCCTACCAATTAAAATCTAACACACGCCGCAACATGCTCAAGCGCCCAATGGTGCGCTCACTGGGCCCATCTACATTCGAGGGTGGAATGCCGGTGGCCTGGGCCCACCGCGTGCCTGCACTCCCGAAACGACCGCCAAAATCTAGTCAGAACTGTGTTTCGTCTCGGGGGTCATGGATACCGGCACTCCGTGCACCGAATATTTATATACAACTCGCATACCTCGAGAAGGTGTTCTACTGCGTAAAATGAGCTGATTTTGTCAACTGCCAACTATCACCCATTAGAATCATGTCTATGTCCGGTACTGGTAATCCCCGCCACAAAATCCATATTTACCGCTTTCCCATTTCCAGAGAGGCACAACTATGTCCCGAGTTAACCCGCCTCGGTTTTCGATGTTCTCGTTTCACCAAGGCGTTTAGGACACTCGGGCTACGACCCGCCAGCTTCTTTTTCATACCGCCACCGCATTTTTTGATATCATGGTACATCTTTGTCGCTACGGGTGGAGGGAATAGCGGGCGCGGGTACCTCAACATAATCTCGTCATGAGGCCTAAACATCCGGAACACATGTACTCCATTTACAACGTGAAAGCACTCATCCTCTCGGCACATCCGGAAATTTGGCACTTTCCCCGAAATGTAATCTTTAAGCCGGATCGTGCCGATCTTCATAGTTGTCGTTCCTTTACTTCACAACTAAGGATGACACGACGGTACTCAACTACCGCTCTATTGTCCTCTGTTTCTTCTAATACCTAACTACAATCCAGCTAACCGATGTAGCTCCCCGACTAGCTCGCGGCTCGGGCCGCAAATACGCCAAACTCCCCATGGACTTACGACCGAGAGTATCCGCTACAACATTGGCTCTTCCCCGGGTGGTACGTAATATCCACGTCATAATCCTTTAGCACTCTAACCGCCGACGTTGTCGCAGATTCAACTCCCTCCAGGTGAAGATATGCCGTAAGCTGTTATGATCTGTGAAGATATTCACATGGACACCATACAAATAATGCCCCACATTTTCAAGGCGTGATCACTGCTAACCTGGCCAGGTAGGGGTAGTTCTTTTCGTGTTTCCGCCATCCGGAAGCACATGCAATCACTTTACCATGTTGCATCAACACACAACCCAACCCAACGCCTTATGCGTCGCAATACAATCAATAACCTTATGTACCTTCCGGCAATGCTAACACCGGGCGGAGGCTCACCATCTTCGCCTCCTGGAAGCTCGTCGCATGCTTATCCACCGGCTTTGTCAGTTTCTGCGTCGCTTGGTCGAGGTGCCGCAATGTCGAGAACCCTTCAACAAACCTCCTATAATACCGGCTAGACCCGTAAACTACAGACTTCGCCGGAGTTGTAGGCCTAGGCCATGATTTGATCAAGGTTTCTATTTTCTACGTACAACTCCGTATACCAAAGATCCGACACAATGTGCCCTAAAAAGGCTAATGAAAGGGGTTTAATTCACACTTGGAGAACTTAGCATAACTAGCGTTCGAGATCTGAGCACGGGCTCCGTAAATGAGTCCGTGATTCGCTTATGCGAGAACATACTAGAATGTCATCAATAAACACTATCATGAATGTGTCCGTGTATGGCCGAAAATACTGCTCACGTCCATGAATATTGCCGGGCATTCGCAACCCATAGGACATGACTAGAAATTTAAAATGTCCATATCGGGTTCTAAACGCCGCCTAGTAATATCTCTTTCACGCATCAACCTCCGGTGATATTCTATCGCAAGTCAATCTTAGAAAGCATTCCGCTCCTCGTAATCGATCAAATAAGTCATCTATTCGGGAAGCGGGTACTTGTTCTTTCATCGTAACTTTATTTAGTTGCCGATAATCTATACACATACTGAGTGAGCCATCCTTCTTCCTCACAATAGAACCGGCGCACCCCATGGTGAAGAACTCGCTCGATAAAACCTTTGTCTAACAAATTAACCGGCTTCCTTAATTCTCTCGAGTTCTGCAGAGCCATATGATAGGGAGGGAATTGATATCGCACAGTGCTCGGTAACAAATCAATAGCAAAATCTATTTCTTCGGGGAATACTGTAACTCATTCGAAACACATCGGGAAACTGCTCACCACCTGGGACAGATCGGGAGTGTCGGAGACTCGGCCGACATCCTCGAACTCGACTAGGTGGTAAATACATCCCTTAGTTATCAATTTCTCGCCCAAGATAGGAAATAAAAACCTACCTTTTTGGCGTAGCCGTGCCGCCCTTCCACTCCCGCACGCTCCCGAAAGTGAATCGACCGTCATGGTCCAACATTCTACATTGGCATAGCAAGACACTAGCCAATCCATACCTATTTTGGCATCGAAGTTCATCATTTTTTAGCCGACTGTGATCTAATGGAGTCTCATACAAGAATCCCTACCGTACACCCCTAAGATATTCTCGCTAGCTACAAAGAGTCACCGATGGGCGGGATACCGAAAAGGGCTTCGTAATACTGTGCGATATTGAACTTTCGTGCCACAATTGGGGTAATATATGACAGTAGTAGATCTCGATCAATCAATACATAAGGTGGCATGAATGTATAGTCATCGTACTCAAGCATTACATCCGGGAGACGCTCTGAAGTCATGTCTCCTCGCAGTGCATAAGTATGGTTTGAGCCCGTACCAACCTGAGGCTTCGATCTACCTCGCCTTTCCCTCGCCGCTTCCGAGGGCCTACGCCGCTGGAAGCCGCTCGAGCTCGTGGCCCCGCGGATCCCCGTCCCGACTGCCCTACCCCCACCTCTCGCCTGACAACACCATCCTATGTTCTCCTTCCTCGCAAATATAACACCTGCAGGAGCTATATTTACAAGCTCCTGGTGGTCATTGCACAGGTGGCAGGCGAGGGTGCAACTGCTTCCGCTCTCCCCTTCTACCATGGGAATCTATCGCTCGAAACTACCACTGGGTTTCGACCGCTCCACGAGCATATTCACTCTGGCCGTCGGCTGGGCCAGTGGTGGAGGTGGGGGTCTAGGGGGCTCGCTCGATGGGCGGGCTCGGGTCCTCTCGAAATTCCTTCGCATTGCCTGATATGTCTCGCGTGCCGTTCGGCCCGTTTTCTACTCGTTGCCGCTATCTAAGACCCTCAATGGTTCGAGCAGCGCCCGTACTTCGGGCGATATCCATATCCTCTCGTAACGTAGCCGTCATACATTCCTCAGTATGATTCCTGCTCGACTCATGATAAATTCGTGAACCTCGTACTGCATAGTACCAACAAATCGAGCATAACGCGGCTAAGGAGTCAAACCAAAGCATACTCGCGCACGCTCCTCGCCCCTACTCTAGATGCAGAACCGATCCATCCGGGCCTACCTGGATCTCTCGTGGCAAGTAATGGTCTAGAAGGCCTTCCGAGAAGCCGGTCCAAAGTTGGAGGGGTGACATCTCTACCTGACCTTCCCAACTCGTATCACAATATAGCTATATCCCGTAACCGAAACATCGCGCCTCAACATCAAGGGTCACATGCTTGACTCGAATATCCTCTCGTATCCGATCTAAAAAGTCCCGAGGGTCCTTCGCCCGATTCGACTTAAATCGGCGGGGACCCAAAAAGCAATATTCTCCCTCGACTCGAACCGCTCGACTCACCTAAGACTCTGCTGCTATTGTGTGGCGCTAATCAAGTATAAAGTGCTTATCATTTGTGCCATATCATAACTACAACCCACGAACCTCCCGATTCGATGGCGAAGGCACAGAGCTATTGGGCGTTGTAGCCCAACCTCTCCCGATGTGAGGGGACCGTGAAGGCCGATGAAGCTCTCTATGTCGCCTCTCGCACGGATGACTCTCACCAACTGGTGCAATCCCGCTGGTGCCTTCCGCCAAGCAGGTCTAGTCTTCGCCCGTGCGTGGTGTCGCCGATCTGGCCATTCTTATTCTGTAGACAAAGAATACGATAAGTTTTAGGGACTCAACTCTATATCAGATAGTCAGAGTAGCACGACTGACTCAGAAAGAAGAGTAACCATCCTATCATGCCTTGCAGCCTCGCCTATAGTATGCGGTGTACAACACATCCATAGACAAGACTCTACTTAGCACGCTTGCAGATTCCCCGGGATACGACTGCCCGATACCAAAAGCTTGTCACGCCCCGCCCTTGGGGGTATGGTCGGGCACCGTGCCCAGGGAAGGACCCGGGACTACTAATCAGGGGCCTAGGCACATCCGGTGCCCGGCTAGTTCTATTTCAGTTCTCGAAACAAAGGGCTATATAACGGTTGTGGGGGGGCCTTCCGGCCAGTCTGGCCTATAGCCACCGCGAGTATCACCGCCAATCCGTAAACATTCTAATAACAAAACCTATGCAAAGCCGACAAAAGCTACCTATGTCGTTTATAGTCAATCAGAGACTCAACAAAGTGAAATATCGGAAAGCTACGTGACCTGAAAGGTGTCACCACTATCGGCCAACTTGTCCCCACACGGCCAACATAAGAACAAATACTAAACAGCTATACAACCGCACGGCCTCACACGACGGCCAATCAATTACTGTGAGATAGGTATATGCACCCGCAAGCCTTAGGTAAGAATAGAAATGATCAGACAGGCCCCGACCTACCCCATACTGTGCATAACAAAAGGAAAGAGCAACACTCGAAATCGATCTGATGACAAGAGCCGATGACTCAATAGCTTGCTGAATCACGAGGGATCGCTCGTCTATGAGTACCACAGTGCAAGTAATGCAAAACAGCTTCCACTAGCGCGCACCGCCGGTACTGAGTATGCAAATCAACCGAAAACAACCGAATACAATCAATATAGATAACATAACTAGCAATGTTGAATAGCAAGATAACTGGAATCCGAGGAAGCCGGTATGAACCGAATCATTCTTTCGTGCCATGGGCGCGAGGCGCACTGTAGACGCGACTACTGGCCGAGGCATGGAAACTTGAAGAATTATTAAGATTAAGGAATTCATAAGCCGAACAAACCCTAACTTCTAATTTCCTACAAGGATGAAAATAATTAAGTTTTTATAAAAATAATTTGGGACACAAGGGTGAAAATAAACCCTTATTGAAATCCGCTGGAAGGACTTCCACTAAAGATCTTTAAGTTGTTGCACCTGGGCAGAGGAACCCTTGCTTCTGAGCTCTTGAGAGAAGAAGGAAGAAGAAGAACTTTACGGGGTGGTCAAGAAGAGCAGGGATTAGAATAGGAAACCCCTTTAATTTGTCCCAATGGAAACCTAAGATGACCTAGTTTAGAGTTAAAAGTATAAGATATTATAAAATACCCCGAAAAAAGTTCTTTGTACCCGCCCGTCTAGTGCTGTGTTGTACCATGACTAGAGTGACATACCGCGGATCGTGGCATACCATATGTGGCTTCCGGGTGGCTTAAAAAGATTACCGAACCCCAAAGCAATTGCCTAGTAATGATTCATACCAAGAACATGGTGATAGGGTCAGTCCTCACATGCCAAACTTGATAGTGCTTCACTAAACCTAAGCACAACGTTTACTTCAACTCCGATTGATGCAAGATTAGATGCTTTTGGAAAGAAGACTAAAAGAGATTCAATTTGATATCACCGCAAAAACAATTCATATAGTAGAGCAGATCATTTAATGTTGACCCTTGTAAGAACTTACATGAAAACCTAATCTGTAAGAAGGCTCAACTCAACTTATGCTAGAGACTCCTTTATGACCTAACTTGCATCTAATGCTCTTCTACACTTAAGAATTGATATTAACACCTTGTTTTCATAAAATTTCATCGTGTTAGGTCTATCCACATACTTAAAACCGTTTCAAACTTAGCCCAAAAATATGAGGTGTATAATATCTCATCTTACGGACCGATGGTACGAACCATACCATGATCCCATGATCCGTGACATGATGCTCGTAAATCCCAAGCCATATTGGTCATTTTTTGAACCTATTACTACGACACCAACAACAAATCATCATACCACCTACCACAAGTCGTACCATTGCTTATGGCCACTCAAAAATTTCGAAAGCACTTCTCTCGAACTCGTACTACGTATAATCACTATGACTTGGTAAGCCAACATGAAAATGAATTGTTGGGTCCACTCATGTTTCCTTGTCGACTTCTACTTCTTCCTCTCGTACAAAGACACTACATGTCCCCGGTACGAGTCGTACCATGAACCTACGACTCAAGGCTCATGCCGAGACATGTTCTAGCTTCCGCAAGATCAAACTCCAAACCTCGTCCATCCTGGGAACTTCAGTGTTACACTACTAACATGTCTTTTAGACACCTATGATTTCAAACCTAAGGCTCTTATACCAAGTTTGTCATGACCCAAGCGTGACCCGAGATCGAGATACGGGACCAAAGCCACATGTAACCCTGCCAACTCCATGGCACATATGTAGCATGATTAAGAGCATAACTAAAAACATAAATTCAGAGCATAATATAAGGGGAAGTCTGAATATCATAAATCATGAGCCGCGACAAAAGCCAACAACATTGAATCATCCAACACATAGTTAATCAAAGCTTCCAAATATAGGATGAGTTGATGGGACAATACCCCAACTAGTTGGCCTAGGTTCCAAAACTAAAAGCATAACATGAAAGCATGAACTATCAAGTGTCTTGATAAGATGAGGACTCACCCAAACTGGGCCGAATTGACTAAAGCTGAGAGCTAATGTCTAGGTTGAGACTGATTGGGCTCGAACCTAATCATGAGATGATATAGCATAAAGTACATAACACTTTTGAATGTATTAAATATATAGGTAAGTAAAACATGAGTAAAATAGTGCAAATAGATCATGACAAAAGAAGATCGTTTCTATAAAGTATGAGATTCAAATCATGAATCAACATAACGGCTCGAGGCTTTCAAACTATATCACAAAGCCGGTTATGACTCGATTTAAGGTGCAACCTGATAAAGCATATTTCTAAGCCTAAATATGATAACTCATGAACATAATGATATAGGAGTCAAGGAACAATGCGTATTCTTATAACCGCATACCCAAGTGAGCGTACATAGAACCTAGCTTGCGTGGGAGGTGTGTCCATACCTTGCCAAGGGAATGGACCACAAAGGCATGATATCACTATAGGTTGCCCTTTTCGGAATGGAAAACACTTGAGGAGGAACCTATCATGGTTATGGTGGCACGTATTTCTAAGACTTGGGTGTGTCAGAACCCCAACCTACTCGAAGCTAAATGCTACCCCAAAACATATATAAGGCTCATATCATAATCATGAAACATGAGAATCATAGGCTAGTTTAAATTATGAAATTTATAATATTTTAACATACGGAACTAGCCATGCAAGAAGTGTTGAAGACCACCACGATACATAAACTTTAATTTCATGAAAATTCATGCATAATTGAATAAACCTTCATAACTTATATTTATACCCACAGCGAGATTTTGGTAGGAAACATGTAATCTAAATCATAAATCATGGATTGACTCCATAGAGACTTTAAAATCATAAGAGAATCATTGATTTGTCATCAAATTGGGTCTAGCCCCGAATTTTTCTAAAACATGATTTGAGACTTGAATTCATGAGTTGCGGAAGAAGTTAGGCATGAGGATGGAAGAAATCCCATTCATGACTCTACTACCTGGACTTGATGATTCCTTAACTTATGGAAGATCCAAGAGAAATTGGAAAGAAGAAGATGAAGAACCCTAGCTTTGCCTTAAGAGGATTAGATCTTCACTTGAGGTGTTTGGAGTAGAAATGAGGTTAGAAATGAATATAAACCTATAACATACCCTCTTTGAGTTTAAAACAACTTAGTTTAAGAGTTAAACACATAGGAAGTACGAAAATATCCTTAATAACCCGACTTCAAAATCATCCCGATAGACATAGTGGGTCGTAACACGTGTTAGTGAATGTGATGGGTCTTCAAGTGCCATTCGTTACCAATGGAAAGAAATTTAATTTTTTTGATTTCTTCTTGCAGCCTCCACTTAAAGATTCATCATAACACTTACCACATCACTTCACTAGTCGGTAAGACCCTCAAAACCTCAATTTTTCACCAACTTTTCTCACCTAATGGATCACCTAAAGAGTCATTAGGTGACTGATGACCACCTAACGATTCATTATGTGATTTGGTGTAGGTTTTCCTGTTTTCTCCATTTCATGCATCTGTCCGGACGAAGAGACTTTTTGATAACGACACGGACACGGGCATTCTAAAATAATTAGAAGATTAGAAAGGAGGAAGGAACTGACTTTTGAAAAGAGAAGAAATATTAAATGGTAAATCAATTAAGAAGAAGTAGAAGAAGAAAAGAGGGGAGGGAATCCAAACAAGGAATTTTACTGAAGAAATCCAAGCTATAGTTCAAAGTAGAACAAAAAGGGCATAAACCCAAAAGAGAACCTACAAAGGTCTCCACAAGCCACAAGACCTACTAATATATTAAATCAAACTTAGTTACAATTAAGAGAAAGAACCTCTATATATAGAATCCTAGAAGGGGATGGTCAAAGACCTAACTAAAAGAAATTTTATTCTCTAGGGACGTAGAAGGTTGCCCACACTTAGACCAATGCAATCAACATAGATTAAAATAAAATATTAAATGACATAGAAAGATGCCACTCACAAATACCTAGGGAGTCAACATTTTCACGCCTCTTGGGAGGCAATAAGGATCGGCACCCGGTGCCCTACTAAGTGACTCCGGATCGCTAGACTACCGAGCCTAAGCACTTCGGGTGCCGTAGCCGTTTTATCTCTCGGGGTTCATGGAACCAACGTGTTATATAATCCGCTGTAAATACAGCCTCCGACCGACTAGGCCTATAGCCACTTGTAATACAACAACTCAAGCAATCCGTAACAACATTAGTGTAAAGGAACTTGGCGTGGCCGACAAGGCCACCATGTTGACTAGTTTCACTAAAACGTCGAATCAAATGCTAAATTACTCGTGACCTAAGCAAGGTCACAACTACGAACCGAATAAGGCCCCACACGAACAATGCATAAACAAACTAAAACATAGACACGTACTCACACGACCGGTACAACTAACCACATGAAATATACACCAAGAAGCCTCTAAGAATACTGGATAAGATGGTCGAGATAGCTCCACTAGCCTATACCATAGCAAACAAAAGAGAAAGGAATAAACCTCTAGCTTTCAAGCTCGAGATGACAGGAGATGATGACTTTGTGTGCCGGCCGAACTATGAGGGACGCTCCTCAAGCCTATGGAGTACTTCACAGTGTGAAGGCAGGCCGCCTTAACGGGCATCGTTATCACCGGTACCAAGTATGCAAAGCAATCACTAAACATAACTCGAAAATAGATAGTAATACTAATAGTTACCGAATAAACGAAGATGGCTAAGACTATCTCGGATGGCGTAATCTAAACTAAGCTTAACTATATCGAGAGAAGGTGAGAATCATACTGCCAATGCGGTGTCCTACCATCTATCAATTTAATAAATAACACATATAGCATACAAGAACCTAGACCAACCCCATGTTTGGTACCAATCAACATGACCCATATACTTACCTAGACGCCATCCAAAAATAACAATTCACTCCACTCATCTAATTATGAGCATCCCGTCGGCTCCCTGGGTATGCAACTTGGGCTCTCTCGGGGCTCCCTGACTATAGCTGTATCCGGGAAGTTCTGGAGGACTCTATAAATTAGAATCTGAGATTCGTGATCTATAATTCGTACTCCAGGCTCGGCGCAAGCGTCGACAAAGGGTATGCTATAATGCCGATCAAACTGCCATGGAATGTTGCATCCCATCTTCGGTCTCTTCCGGTGGACGGCATGCCACTTCCTGGAGTGACGTATCCTCACCCCTTCCGCGGCGAGTCGACACGCCTATCAACCCCGAGGCGGCAAGGAAGCTCTCTCTAAGGGTGCCCAACATAGAACAATCGTGTCTCTACAAACAACAATAATCACATATAACATATATATACAACTGGAGCAATACTGCCCATGTTCGATATTCTATTCCGAATCCCTTGTTGAATTATATTGAGTCTTGAATAATATCTCGTTGTCTTATACTAATTTATCGATTTTATTCTGACTATGACATAATAATTATTACCGATTCACACCGGGCATAATACTTCCTAGCTTAAATCCGGGCTCTCTCGGAATTTATTCTATTTTACTATACTAATTACTATCTTGCCGAAGAAACTGCTTTACATACCTCGCTTGCCAACTTCTGATTAACTGGCGTAACTCGGCCAATATCCAGCTATTTCTTCCAACTGCATTCATATTCATAGCAAATAAAACTAAATTCATCAATGATAATCAGAAGAAAACCTACTTTGAATATATATACTGACCAAACTTTGACTTATCGAAAATCAACCGAAAACTCTATTTAAGTCTAGAAGGGAGAAATACTCAACTTAGGCTTAGGAGTAAGGCTGGACACTAATTTGGCGCAATTCCACTTAACTTAACACTTCAGACACGATTCACGCCTAATTTCATGAAACTAACTCGTAGGAATGCCTCGCAGCCTTTATACTTCGCTACCCGAAGTTAATTTGAGTTTGGATTAAAGTGAACAACGAAACGAAGGAATTTTTAATGGAAACCTTTGTCCTCTTTGTTTCTCTACTATTCTCTAGTTTACTCACTGGAAATATTGATAATTATCACTTAAAAACCAAAGTGGGGGCTTATATATTTGGGGTTTTAAGTCGCATTTGTTTGGCTGCATTTATAAGTCGCATTTGCCTTGCGACACTGATTCTGGCGTTTGTCCGGCTCCTCCCCTGCCCTTTTTCTAGCACGCATGACATTTTAAAACTCTTAACCAACATGCGAATAGGTCATCTAAATGTCAAGAATTTACTAGGTGTAACTAACATAGAATAAAACAACTCCTAAATATAATTATAGGGATTAATTTTTTAAAATATTGCAAGATTTTATCCATTTGGGGGCTGATTTGAGCCCTATTCCATCTCCTCTTGATTTTAATTCTTGGCCTCAAAATAGCTGAAGATTTGGAGAAAATATCTTCATTGGGCATGAGATCTTCTTCATCACAAGACATTTTCTAATAGCTAATTACAAATTCATTTGAGTTTTTCTTGAAATTTCTTAATCGATGGAACTTCCAAATCTTTATCCATGTCCTTTAATGACATTGAGCTGCTATAGATGCTATCATTCTCCCCTTCTCAAAGAAGATTCATCCTCGAATCTTGATATTTACTATATCAGCATCTTCATTGGATTTGAGCCTCATTGGTTGCTATCATTCTCCACTTATAGAAGATTTGTCCTCAAAAGCTTGACCAATACTCTACAATGAACATTATAAACAAAATTAGTAGGAGGTGAATATAAATAGTAAATAGAGGAAGCATTTGGTAAAAATAACGCCAGAAGTGACTATGAAACCACTTAACCCATTTAGTTTTTTTATGCACAAACACCCCTTAAAATATCCAAGCACTACATCATTTAATAAAATAATGTAAATACCCACACAAGTATAAAAACACAATTGTGAAGCTCTTTAAACAATAGAGGGTCATTAGCTAAACCAAAAGCATATGAATACCAAACAAACAAACCATATTTTCTCTTGCTAAACATCTTAGCCTCACCATTGGATATACGATAGTCAAGATATGGATCAATAATAATTCTTTTGAGAAATGGCTTGGATTGAACCTATAAAAAATGAACTTCAAAATAAGATAAAGATACTATGCAAAGCATAACCTATGAGCATCTCTCCTTCTCTACACTTGAGTCAGTACAGACTATTTAGCTCAATATTCTCATCATTTATGGCTTCAAAATATTTCATGTGTCTCATTGCCTTAATTCCCCCTCTCTCTCTCTCCAAGATATTCTCAAGCCATAAGGGATTAGAGAACACTTAAAGTCTTTTCCACTTTCCCACAATGAGTTATTGTACATTTAAAAATCTTGGCCAATATTAGTTTCTTCTTCAAATGAGGTACTATCATCCTCTTCACAAGGTTCTTTCTCAAATTCCTGCATGGATTGAGAAGTGATACTAAAACAAGAAAGATTTAACAAATTGAAATGTGAGCAAGATTCATTATCTCTCAAATTCCTTTGGATTTGTTCACTCAAGTTATCTTGCAGCTCTCTCTCATCACATTGTGACAGACACTTCACATGAGAAGCATAATCAAAAGGGAAGGATCACTCCCACTTGAGTTATATCTTCACTTAAAACTTTGGCCTCATGAATTTCCAGGGTACAAGTTCAAGCTTTCATTTGAAAAGATAGATCATCAATAAGGTCATACCACATGAGATAATCAAGGTAAAACTTGTCTTCAACTTGCAATTGCTTCCATAATTCATTGGCTTTTACACTTTCAAATCCTTTAAAACCGAATTTTCTTACTTCATGCAATTGTTGTTCCAAATCTTCATTGACTTCTTCTTCGTTGACCCGCACATTTGGAACATAACACGAGAAAAGAATGAGTGCCACTGGTTAGAGCTTTGAACAAGGATCTCTCACACTTAAATGCACTCGGTTCACTCTCTATTTTACCTCTCAAACACACATCACTTAATTTTGGCCCACTCATTCTTACTTTTGATAACTCACTCTCTTCACTCATCACTTTCTCTCCTTTTTCCGCTCTTGAGTTTTCAAGTTTCTCACCCTTACCCTCTCTTCTCTTTTGTCTCTCATCTTTACTTTTATTTGTTACGTATTTGTCAATGCACTAGCTCCCATGTGCTTGCCAAGATTCCCTATTTTATCCCTTAGAGGACTTCAAAGGTCAACTTACCTTGTAGGCTCTTAAACCTGTTGTTGTTTCTCCTCTTGCATTCCTTTTCCTTTCAAACACCTCCACCGATCTTCTCACCCGTAATCATCTTCTTGAATCTCCATAGGAGCCAAAGAAACAAGGGCGCCCTTTTTCCATCATCTTTCACCAAGGAATACATATTCTTTTTTGATCATGTAAAGCTTTTCTATAGAGATAATTGCATTTCTTCCTAATAAAACATGACATATGAATAAGGGAACCACATCACACCAAACCTCATCCTTGTATCTCCAAAGATTAAATTGCACTAGCACTCTGTTGTCTACCTTCACTTCTTTGAAGGTGTAGGGTGATGCATGCTTAACACAAGATAAACCCACATTTTTAACAAAGTAAGCACTGACTAAGTTGTGACAAACATTTCTATCAATTTTAGTAGCACACACAATAATACATCCATTCTTGTTTGGAAAACCTTGTTAACTCTAGTAAGCTCATGGCTTCTTCTAGGACTCCTCCACAAACTAGATCTTATTGGTGTGCATTTAATAGGACTCACACTCCTAAATCCAACATAAGAACATTCATCATCATAACTAATTTCATCATAATTAGAAGATTCATCACTATAATATTAATCACAAAAGTTATGGGTTTTACTCAAATCGCAAATCTAATGTGATTCATCATACGCTTGGCTAGTATTTGAGTCATCATATCCACCACACTATCTAAGAATTATGGTACATGTCCCTTCCATCATTCTTTGCATCCGATTCCAAATCATTCACACTATAATTGATATTCCTTCGTTCCAATTGCTTTTAAAATCTATAGAAAACATACTTTAAAACAAGAGATCATTATTACTAAAGTGATCTCACATGCACTCCCTTACGTATATCTTGTAATGGCTGTCAATACTTATATATCACAATTATGCTTACCTCAAACATTCTTGCCTTTACCCGTCAGATGCTCCTCGTGTTCTTCCATGAACCGCTTCACCTTCAAACACTTCAAAAAAAATTCAAGATTTCTGTTCAAGAATGTAGTTTATGTCAAACAAAGAAAAGGGATAGTAAAACTATAATGCATCAGAAACAAAGAAGTACACAATGGAAATAAAGAGAAAAGCATGAAAACATTTCACACAAAATAAAAAAAATGACCACAAATCTACACTAAGTATGAACAAATACTTAAAGTATCTAGCAAGAGAATAATACGAAACTAAATATAGTGTATAAACACTTTAAAGAACACCAAAAGCATATTCAATGAGCTATTTGAATCCAAGGAGTTACGATGACCTTTTCAATCCCCAAGCAATCTTTGGAGTTTCTTGTTGACCAAAATTGTGAGAACTCAAATCAAATGAGATTTTCAAGAGGTTGATCAAACTTTTAATAAATCAAAGTCACCAAATCACAAGATAAAGTATAGAAGAAATCATGAACAAGTGAAGAATACTGAAGCTAATGCTCATGTCACTATTTATTTACAAATAATTTTTTTTCACTTTTTCTTTGGGTTACTATTCACGCTATACTAACTTTCCTTTTTATTTATTTTTTGTAGCTTGATATGATCTGCATCAATAGATCGAGTGAGTATAAGAATATCCAACCATCTAAAGCTCGATACCACTTGATAATGACATGACAATGAAAGACTCTCTAAAAAATTTAGAATATTAGAAAGAGGGAAATGGTAAATTCTCAGAATATCCAGAAGTTCCTAAGACCGACCTCGAGATTTGAAATATGATCACAGAAAAGTTCTGAGAATTAGCTCAGCATCGACTCAACCTATGAGTCGTATATTGGTAGTATGGGTCGTAGGGAAGACCCGTGGGTTAAAAGTAGAGATTTTGGTTTCCTAGACCACGTGTTCCCACTACAAGTCGTAGTATGTGGGTATGATCTCGTGGTCGAAGTCGGTGCAAGTCCTTGGCAAAGGTGTGATTGATTGTATGGGTGATGATATAGTTCGTAGGATTATGTTACGAATCATAGTAGGATTCGCGGAAATATTCAGAGGATTGGAGGTTTTGGACTTGGTCGGTACGGGAGGATACCATGAATTGTAGGAAGATTATATGACTAGTGGTACAAGCCGCGAATAACCGACATACGCTTTTCTCTGCATTCATTAAGGGTGTTTTCATAAATTCTAAGCTGCTAAGTCCTAAACTATGCTGTTTTAAGCTCTAAAAAGTTAGTGGCTAAAGGAGTTTAACCTATTATAATTCATTCAACTCCCATACATGCAAGTTTAGAGGTTTCCCTTTGAAGATCAAGCTTAAACCCTTCAATTTCTTCTCCAAATCTCTTGGGCTTTTAAAGACAAGTATAGATTCAGCTTACCTAGCTATGCGGGATATAAATGAGAGTTCCTTTTCACTCTCATACTGTACCTCTCAATTCTATAAATTCAAGTTCTAGGTCAAGTTCATGATCTTATGGGTCTTATTCCCAATTTTATGAAATTTTATGATTTATTTATGGGTCAATTCCCTTTATATTCCAAAGAATTAGATTTATGGGCAAATTTTATATGCAATTTGATTTTAACTTCATGATTCCAAGTTTTAGAAAATTATGCCCAATTGTGCAAGTTTCATGAAAAGTCAAGTTAATGATTTATGATTTCAAGTATGATGAAATACCTAGCAAGAATGAAAGTCTATGAATTACCCATGTATGAATCTATGATTTTGTCTTATGATGTTTATTTCAAATATTCATGATTTTAGGATTTTAGGCAAGCACACACAAGTTAAGCATGTTTCATGATTCAACTCAGTTCTATAAAATCAGCTTACCATATGGTTTTGGAGTCTATACTTCCACCTTCAGCTTATGGTATGGTTTCATCTTCATTGAAATACTATGGGAGAACTATGCATATTTTTTAGAGAAGGCCTAGCACCGAGTATGCAAGGAGTTCGGTAAACCCCTGTCTCGTAACTATGTCAACATAGGTTTATATATATACTTTGAGACCTCCCTTAGAGCTTCTATTCCCTTAGGGACCTTCTCGCTTGATGTCGAGACATAGTAACGTCCTTAACCTCGCAAGGTTTTGGATGGCTCGGTCCACTTGAGTGTGATAGTTGGGGCATCATGTAAGCTCTATTGTGATGTGGTGTTTCAAGTGTAACGAGTCCTCTATTATTTCTCATGATTTAGTTATGCATGCTTATGGCATTAAGTTTTCAAAGATGTTTGACCCAATTATCAGCTTTATAACCTTTACTTATCATTTTCGCCTATGGCAAGAAATATGATTCTATTTTCATCTTAGGGTCATATTATTTAGATATGAGATTTAGTTTATGAGACTATACATGTTTTCGCATATCACACATGTCCTTACTCTCATGAGCTTATGATTTGTTTTTATACATATGATTTAGTTTATACTTACTCAACATATTTTACTACCTTGTATACTCACTACATTCCAAGTACTTCTGCCATTAATTTATGTTGTATCACTTCATACAATGTGTTCAGACGATCCGACTCAATTCTCACATAGCCGATTTCCGCAGCCTTTGATTCCGCCGTTAAAGAGTCATCATCCTTCGAGGGCCGCTGATGTTGAGTTATTTTATTTCATGTTGGTCGGCCTCTTAGTGAGCTAGTTGGGGAAGGTCCTACGCCTCTTTCATACATGCGAGGCTTATCGCATAATATGTAGAATTTTAACTTTGTCTTAAGCGACTATCTACGGTTGATATGTAATGATACTTCGCTAGTCACGCAGCAAGTATAGTTGTCGATGTATGTTCTTTAGTTATCATGTTCATGCCTTGGGTCGACTTAGAGCCATTCGTGGTTCTAGGCTCCGTGTCTCTGGCCCGAACCTATGTTCCTTGACAGATAAATTTGGTATTAGATAAAAGGTTCGAGAGTGTCCTAGGTGTATGAAACCCATGTTTGAGTAGAGTCTTTCCATGGGTGTGAAGCATGCCACACTTACGGGGAGAGGCTACAAGGCATTTTAGAAATTTTCCTTCTTCATGATCTATGTCAAAGCATAAGCATCTCTATCCTCCTAACTCGTTCTATATGCTTAGAATCAGCCCTTGATGCTTATAAATGGTACAAGGAATGGAAATGGAAAAGCCAAGAAGATGGTGATTGTGAGGTGGGTACCAAAGAAGTCCTCGCCCACATTCACAGGTCCTTTGCAGCTGCCTCATTCCAAGTTTAGAGTGGATTTTCATATGCCGGCATAGGCTTTGGATAGCTCAAAAACAACTAGCGGTAGTGGCCCATGTCCCTGTAATAGGAAATGCAACAGGCTCGAGCTTGGGAATTTCTCGATGTAACCACGAGTTTATGGTGTCAAAAGTGGATGAGGACATGCATGAGTTTCTTGAGATATAAAAAGATCACCTGCATTATGGGGTGATGGGAGAAGAGAGTGTAGACCAGCCTCCTACCAGCTCGGAACTGGGTTGCTTACATTTCTGGTACCGTTGGGAAGGATGGTAGAGTAGGGGCGCCATTCCTGAGTTGGGACAGTTTGTTATGGCCTTCTTGGATAGAGTTTCTTCCCTAGGAGAGTTGAGAGAGACAATGACGGTGGAGTTCATCAACTTAAGGTAGAAAATATGACTGTACAAGAGTACGCCTTGAAGTTCACCCGATTGTCTAAGTATGTGCCGTAGATGGTTGCAGACGTAGACCAGACATCGCATTTGTTATGGAGTAAGGCTTGGTCGGGTCAAGGAGCGTAGGACCGAATGTCAACAATGATCTAGATTTCTTCGATCAAGCTATATACACCGCCAGACAGCTGTATCGATGAAGTGAAAGGAGAGAGAGTCCAAAAGGGCCAAGACAGAAGCTTTGGGTTCTCCCAAGAGGTTCGCAAAATCATCAACGGGCCCCACCAAAGAGCATCTAACCCAAAGACTGCTATCGCCAAGATGCCATTTAGATCTAGGCATGATCGAGGGGAAGGACACGTGCTCTAAAGGTCGTGGAGCATGTCAAGAGCACAAAGATCAGCCAGGCAAGTGTTGTAGGAGACACACCGTAGAGTGCTTAGCAGGTTCAAAGCAGCTGTGGTGTGGAAAGCCAAGAAACATGCTTATAGATTGCCCTTCGCAAGACAAAGCCATTGTAGAGGCCGGTGACCCACCACCGCCCGCAGCTCCACTCGTACACTTAGCCTGGCAAGAGGGCACATCTACTATAAAGGTAGTGGTTAGCGTCAAAACAGATTTTTGTGCTCTCTCATCTGCCAGAGCAGAGGTCTCCCGTATGGTCATTGGTATGATTCGAGTATTTCATCTTAATGTGTATGCCTTATTAGACCTCAGGCTTTATTTGTGATTCCTTATGTTGCTATTAGTTTCAAAGTCGGGCCCCGAAATCCCAGCGTAACCCTTCTCGGCCTCTCTGCCCAGCCGATGACTCGTATAGCTCAACAAGTATACGAATTGCCCTATCACAACTTTTTAAAAAGTCATCTTAGCCATTTTAGTAGAGTTATACATACCGTTTTTGATGTTATCTTTGGTATGGATTGGTTCCATGCATGTTATACTAATAGTAAATTGTAGAAGCTGAGGTAGAGATCCGATTTTCTGTGTGAGCTAAAACTAGAATGGAAGGGTAGTTCAATTGTGTCTATAATTCACTTTGTTTCCTACCTTAAGGCTAGACAGATGATTTCCAAGGGTTGCGTGTGCCTCTAGTTCGAGTTAAGGATGCTACATCCGAGACCATGACTCTTTCTGCATCGTCTTATTGGGGAGTGTGACTATCCGGAGGTTTTCCCCCGAGCACCTACTGTGGGTCCTCTCCGAGCGAGATTGACTTTGGTGCTGACCTTCTTCCCCACACAAACCTATCTATTCCTCTTTAAAAATGGCTCCACTTTCGAGCTAAAGGAGTTGAAACAATGCTGAAGGATATCCTAGATATGGCTTCATTGCACCTAGTAAATCCCCTTGGGTGCACCAATTTCTTGTTCGAAAGAAGGACGGGTCCCTTCATATGCTTATTAATTATCATCAGTTGAACAAGGTCGCAACCAAGAACAAGTATGCCCTCCTCAGATTACGACTTGTTCGACCAACTTCCGTGGTGCTAAGTGCTTCAAAGATAGACCTCGTATCCAATTATCACTAGTCAGTTGTTGTGGAGAGCGTGCACATTCCTAAAACAACTGTGACTCCTACATGGCGACTATGAGTTTGTAGTTATACCTTTTGATTGACGAATGCTCACAAGTTTTACTTCGATTTACTATGAACAAAAAGTGTTCAACCATATTTGGATATGTTCGATTGTCTTCATACACGATATATTCTAATATACTCAAGCGAGGAGGAGCATGGCGCTCATTTGAGGATTGTGCTACGACTCAAGGATCACTCATCTATTTGCTAACACCAAGAATGTGAGTTTTGGTTGAACTTAGTAGCATTTTTGGTCCATGTGGTGTCAAGGAGGGTGTGCAGTGTGGACTCTCAAAAGATAGAAGTTGTAAAGAATTTGCCTAGATCAATTAATCCTTCAGATTTGGGAGCTTCTAGTTTCACCGGCTATTTCGTGATGTTTACTGAAGGATTTTCATCCATTAAAAGACCGTTGACCTCGCTTCTGACCCAGAGAAAGTCAAATTTCAATGGTTAGATGCTTGTGTGAGAAGAGTTTTCGTGGAGTTAAAGGCTCGACCTACTCACCCCAAGGTATTGACCCTACCTAAGGATACAATGGATTCGTTGTGTACCGTGATACTTGTGTGGTTGGTATGGTTGTGTAAGCGGGCCAAGACTCATGAGAAGACTTATCCGACACATGACCTAGAGGTTGGCAATGGTGGTGTTTGCATTGGATATTTGAAGACACTACTTGTATGAGGTGCAACAATGATGTGTTTTCATACCACAAGAGCCTTCAATATGTATTCACTCAAAAAGACCGTAATTTGCCACAAAAGAAGGTGGTTAGAGCTTCAAAGATTATGACATGAATCTCTTATCATCCGGGCAACACCAATGTAATGGAGTATGCCCTTAGCGTATTGTCCATGGAGAGTGTTTCTCACAGATGGAAGAAAAGAGTTGGTGAATGATGTGCATCAACTTGCATGGACAGTGGGTTCTGCCAGGATTCAATGTGATGGTGATGTCATTCGAATGGATACGAATTTTCCTTGGTGACCGAGGAAAGGCTAGGCAAGATGAGGATCCTATCTTGGTGAAGTTGAAAGAAGTGATTAAAATAAGAAGGTGGGAAGCCTTCTCCCAAGAGGGAGATGGTATGCTTGATATTAGGGTCATTTATGTGTTCCATGTGTCGATGAGATTTGAGAGAAAGGATGTTGCATGAGGCTTCATGGTATATTCTATGCCATCCAGGTGCCACCAAGATGTATCAGATCCCACAAAGAAGTTTATTGGTTGAATGGCATGAAGTAGGACATAGCAGAGATTGTGGCTAAGTGTCCGAACTGCCAACAAGTGAAAGTAGAGCATCATAGACCCGGAGGTATGCTACAAGAAACGCATCCCCACTTGGAAGTGGAGAGAGATCAATATGAACTTCATCACAGGTTGCTCGCACTCGCCGACGTATGACTGTATTGGTGGTGGTAGAAAGGTTGACCAAAGAAGCCCATTTCTTATTAGTCAAAACTACCGATTCAAATGAGGACGCCATGCTAGATCGTACATTCGAGAGAGTTGGTTTGGTTTCATGGATTCCCCTTGTCCATCATTTCGTATAGAGGTACTCGCCTACCTCGCAATGTTGGAGATCATTTTAGAAAGCACTTGCACTCAGCCAAGCTAGCACAGGTTTTTCACCCACGTGCATCATGGTCGCCGAGCGCCCATTCAGACTCTTGATTATGTGATTGAATTCAAAGGAAGTTGGGATCAATACCTCTTATCGAAGTTAGCTTACAACAACAAGCAATACTCTAGCATCCAGATGGATCCGTTTGAGGCTATTTATGGGCGAAGGTGTAGACGCTCATTTGTTTGTCTGAGGTAGGTGAAGCTATGTTGATAGGGACATATTTGGTTTATGAGTCTAAGGAGAATGTTCAGCTTGTTAGGGAAAGGCTGAAAATAGCTCTAGTCTAGAATTCGTATGATGTTAGGCGTGAGAGAACAGCTTCAAAGTTGATGCTTGGGTGTTTCTTGAAGGTATCTCTCCTATGAAGGAGTGATGAGGTTCTAGAATAAAGGGAAGATTAGTCCCCGAGACATATTGGCAAGGTGACTGGCGAATAGAGTTACCGAGTTATCAAAGGCATCCAATTCTTCATGTATCATTGTTGAAGAAGTGCATTGGTGATCCGCCATTGGTTGTTCCGATGGAAAGCATAGGTGTGAAGGATAGCTTTACCTATGGTGCGTCACAGATCCTTGATCGCTGTGTCCGAAGTTCAGAACAAGGAAGTAGCTTCAGAAAAAGTATTATGGAGGATCACCATTGGGGAGCTACAAGGAAGCCGGCGGTATATGATATCAAAATACCCGCATTTATTTCCTTCCAACTATGTTCCAGCATAAGGTATTAGTTTGGCTTAATACTCTATTCATTTGCGTCGTCTGTGTCTCTCGCTCATCTCTATGTTTTAGCATGTATGTATGTGATTCATGAATCTGGGCCATTTATGTGTATGAGTTCGGAGTCGGGCCACTCCGTCGCTTAGCTTCAATTCAAGATGTGGGGCCGCACTTTCTTTACCCAGCCTTCCAATATGTTTAACCCACATTCATGGATGAATGTTCCCAAAAGGGAGATATTGTAATACCCCAAAAGTTTCTAAGACTAGACCCGAGATTTGAAATGTGATCAAGCAGAAAAGTAGGAGAATTGCTTCAAAGCATTTTACTCAACCTATGAGCTGTAGGTCAGTATAGGCTGTAGGAAGACCCGTGATTTAGAGTAGAGATTTTGGTTCCCGTGAGAACGAGTCCCCACTACGAGTCGTAGTATGTAGGTATGACCCGTGGTCAGGAGTCATAGTAAGTCCTTGGCAGCGGTGTGATTGATTGTATGGGTGATGGTACGGTTCATAGAATGGTGTTATGGATCGTAGAGTCTGTAAAAATATTCGGGAGGATTGGAATTTTGGATTCGGTCATTACAGAGATGATATCACGAGTCGAGGATTTACACTCGTGGTACGAATCATGACAGCTGATAGAATGTTTTCTTGCACACATTTATTGGATATTTCATAAATCCAAAGCTCCTAAACCCTAAACTATGCCTATTTGGGCTCGAAAGAGGTTTTTAAGGAGCTTAACCTATTCTAATTCATTCAACTCCCATGCATGCAAGCTTAGAGCTTTCCTTTGAAGATCAAGCTTAAACCTTTCTCAATTTCTTCTCCAATCTCTTGCTTTCAAAGAAAAGAAAATTCAGCTCATCCAAGTATGTGGGGCTATGAATGAGAGTTCCTTTCACTTTCATACTCAAAATTCTCCTCAATTCTATAAATTCAAGTTCTAGATCAAGTTCATGATCTTATGGGTCTTATTCCCAATTTTATGAAATTTTTCTATGATTTATTTATGGGTATATTCCATTCATGTTCCAAATGTTTTCAGATTTATGGGAAGATTTTACACATAATTTGATTTTAAATTCATGGTTCAAGTTTGTAGAAAAATTTATGCCCAATTGTGCAAGTTTCATGAAAGGTTAAGATTATAATTATAATTTTAAGTATGATGGTATACCTAACATGAATGGAAGTCTAGAATTACCCATGATAAACTATGATTTTTACTTATGAAGTCTATTTCAAGTATGCATGATTTTAAGATTTTGGGCAAGCACACACAAGTTAAGCATGTTTTTATGGCTCAACTCTATTTATAAAATTAGCTTACCATATGGTTTTGAGTCTATACTTGCACCTTTCAAATTTTATGGTACGGTTTCTGTTCTTCTGTTGAAAAATGATTGTTTTAGCTTTCTTTGAAAGATGAAGGGAGAACTATGCTTGCTTTTGGAGTACATTCAGCATCGAGTACAAAATTCAAGTAAACCTTGGGTCTCAAAAATAGGTGCCAATGCAGCTTATATATATATTTTGGGACCGCCCCTTAGGGACCTTTCATCTTGGATATTTGATATTATCATGGTAGCATACTTAGCCCTCGCAAGGTTTTGGACGCTCTCGCCCACTCGAGTGTGACAGTTGGGGCATCACGTAAACTTTATCTAATGGTGTCGGGCCAGACGAGTTTCCCATTATTTCTCATGATTTCTGCCATGCATGTTTTATGACTTATGATATTAAGTTTTAGCAAGTTTGACCCATCGATCGGTTTATAAGCTTTTACATTTAGCTATCCATATGACTTATTTTCATCTTTTGGGTCATTCTATCTCGTATATGACATTCAATTTAAACACTTTACATGTTTTCAAATATCAAGATGCAGCCCTTACTCCTCAGCGAGCTTATAATTTGTGTTTATACGCATGATTTCACTTTACTTACTCAGAATATTTTACTTACCTTGCATACTTATATATCAAGTACTGACCGCATGCTCTATGTCAGGACAAGCTTTCATGATACAGTTCGTATGATCCGACCCGGCTTACCTAGCTACCATGCAACTTACTTCGCTCTCATTGGTGAGTCCTCATCCTCGAGGGCCTCTCGCCTTTGATGTTGAGTTATGTTATTTTCGTTCGACTTTAGTGAGCTAGTTAGATGTTATCCTATCAACTCTTCAAACATGTAGAGGTTTATCGATAATATGTAGAATTTCCGCTTTCAATGTTCACTCTAAATGATTGATATGTATTCGTACTTCCGCTTATTAATATTTTCGCTATCGCCTTCGCTCGATGTATGTGCTTTAGTTATGATGTTCATGCCATGGGTCAACTTGGAGTCATTCGTGGTTCTAGGTTCCGTGTCTCGATCTAGACCTGTGATCGGGTTATGACAAATTGATTCTTGAAAAGAGAAGAAACAATAAATGGTGAATCAATAAGAAGTGGAAGAAGGAAAAGGGGGAGGAACTCAAACAAGGAATCTTACCATCAAGAAATTCGGCTATAGTTCAAAGTAGAACAAAAGGGAATAGCCCAAAGAGAACTATAATGGTCTCCACAAGCCACAAGGCTTCTACTAATATATTAAATCAAACTTAGTTACAATTAATAGAAAGAACCCCTTTATATAGAATCCTAGAAAGCGCTGGTCAAAGACCCAATTAAAAGAAATTATATTTCCGTGAACATAGAAGGTCGGCTCACACTTAGACTAATGCAATCAACATAGATTAAAATCATATATTAAATGGCATAGAAATCTGCCACACATAAATACTAGGAGTCAACATAGAACTAAATAACTCTTAAATATAACTCTAGGAACTAATTTTAAAAAAATATTGTAGTATTTTCTCCATTTGGGTGCTGATTTAGGCCCCTTTCCTTCTCCTCTTAGACTTTAATTTGGACCTCCAAATAGATGTAAGACATGGAGAAAATATCTTCATTGGGATTGAGATCTTCTTCTATCACAAGACACTTTTTAGTAGTTAAATTGTTCTCATTTGAGTTTGTCTTGAAATTTCTTATTCGATGGAACTTCCAAATCTTTATTCATGTCTTTTAATGACATTGAGTTGTCATGGATGCTATCATTCTCCCTTTCTCAAAGAAGATTCGCCCTGAATCTTGATGGCTGACTATATCCGCACCTTCATTGGATTTGAGCGACTTTTGGTTGCTATCACTTTTGGGGTGTTAAATTAGGTTTTTCATGTTCCGATCAACCGTTCCGCGTATGATCTCCAAAGCGAGAGGTTGTCTTGTGATTGGCTTTCTACGAGCCTCTGTTGCTTTTGCCTTTATTTAACAAGGCATAGAAAATTCCATTCTTAGACAATTTTCTAAGAATTTTCCTACGTTCCACTCGGGTATGTTCCTTCCCTATACCTTTACGACATCACACAAATCATGGTTAGAAATTAGATTGCCTCCAATCGTTGTCTTAGTTAAGGTCATGGAACATCTCAGTTGCCTCTAGCAACACCTACTTATTATCATGACATGACTTAACACCACACTCATTCTAAAAAAATATTCGACATGAAATTGCTTCATAACATCTCTCGTCCTAACATTGACCTAAGTGACCCCAAAGTGTTTCTGTTTCTATCTTTCTAATTCATATCCACAATATACTTCAAATATTTTCTAAAGGAGACCATAAAGGAGTAATAGAAGACTTGTAGTCAAGTTTGACCATGGTAATGGCAGACCATTCCTTATAATTATTAGAAGTCTGAGAGTTTTATACAAGGCATGCGGTAGCCTAAATCCTAGGCGAGACTAGAACCCGATGCCGCCTCGGTCCAAGCATATCTCTCAACATGGCATAAAGTATAGAGCATCCAACTAAACATGAGGGGATAAGGACATAACAATGTCTAAGAAAATCAATCATGCATCAAATATAGAATTTTTATAAAATCATCTTTTTTTTAGTGCATTATGACCGTATTTCCTAAAACATGAAAATACCAAGGACTAACAGCTTTATAAAGCCTCTAGAAAATCCAAGAGTATAATATTCATCGGGAAAGGTACTTGGCATGGATATAATGCAAGCAAAACATAATGGATAAATATAAACTTGCCTAAGAGAGAGTGGAGCTCACCAAAAATTGATCGAGAGATCCTACGCGCGGCTGGCTAAACGGTTCGTATTCTGTGGGCCGTATTATTAACCAATGTAGCGCCTTTGCAAAAGAGTGTGGGCATGTACATGAAGTCATACTATACATAAGATGGCAAAATGGAACACAAAATACGTGGGTAGTGCAAACATGCATAAAATCATGATTTAAATCATGTGAAAATCATAGGTTCTAAAATAAAACATGCAATTTGACCTAAAGTCCATGATTCATAAAATATTCATCATCCTATAAGAATCCATGGCTTAACCGACATAAAACACAATTTTAGTCTGGTTTCTAATCTCTCGTTGATCACTGAGTCATCACCTACCTAGCCAAGTAGGTGACATATATACATAAAAGACTTGATCGAAAAAGCCCATACCTCACCCACCGTAGGGGGAAAACATGGGAACTCTCAGGGGCCAATGGTATGCTCCACCGCTATATCAAGAAATGTAATTTCAAGAACTCATCCTAGGGACTTATTCCTTCTCGGTTAGTCATTCACTCCCTAAATAACATCATGTTCCGCACTTCCTTGGGCTTAAAACCATCATCAGTAAAATCATGATTTAAATCATGTGAAAATCATAGGGTTCTAAAATAAAAACATGCAATTTGACCTTAAAGTCCATGATTCATAAAATATTCATCATCCTATAAGAATCCATGGCTTAACCGACATAAAACACCATTTTAGTCTCAAGCTTTGCCCTCGCTTGATCAGCTAAGTCATCACCTACCTAGTCAAGTAGGTGACATATATACATAAAGGACTTGATCGAAAAGCCCATAATTCACCCACTGTAGGGGAAAACATGGGAACACTCAGGGGCCAATGGTATGCTCCACCGCTATATCGCAAATGTAATTTCAAGAACCTATCCTAGGGGACTTATTCTCGGTTAGTCATTCACTCCCTAAATAACATCATGTTCGCACTTTGGCTTAAAACCATCATAGTCTTTTCTCAAGAGTTCATAATCATATATTATGCTTGACTGTAGTTTATATTCATTTATCATGTTTCATCATAAAACTTATATTCATAAGTGATGCTTTTAAAATGAGAAACTCAATATCATAATTATCCTTTTAAATAGAAAGAGCATACTCTCATAATAGAAATTTACCTCATAATGAGAGATATCCTTCATAATTACATGTCAAACACTTACGATAAAATCATGGAAGATATCCGATTCACATCATGATGAGTTCATATTTTAGAATGAAAGGAAATATCATAATTTATTACATTTCATGCATGAACATGCAGAACATAAACAACTTAAGTAGGAAATTATGCCAACTCCTATAAATCATGAAATTCTTACACCTAACATGGGGTTTCTCAAACTAATAGTGAAAATCTTAGAATTCATGGAGTAGTCTTGCATGAGCTAGAAATAAATCTTTTGGAGAAAAAACATGATGTTCCCATACAGTAGAGTTTGCCTTACATACCTTGTTTCATTTAAAACAAAAGAAGATCACAACCTTAAGCTCGAGAAGAGGGTTGCTATATTTTCTTTGAGCTAAGAATGGGTTTTTCTTAAACCCTAGGTAAAAGAAAGCTATTGGTATCTCTTAAGGTTGCATGCAGGAATTTCTCATGGGAATAGCTTGGAAGAGACTTACCTTATGTTGGAAGAGCGTGGATAGAAGAAAGAGGGTTGTTCCACCAAGTTAGAGAAAAACAAGTGAGAAATCAAGTTGGAGCTATTTATAAACTTAAACAAAAACGATGTTATGTATTTGGGGGCACCATTACGCATTGTAGAATTGATCTACGCTATATAAGTCATTTCGTAAACTAATCATGGAGGGGCCATTTTCTGCCACGGCAGGTACGAACCTTAAAATTGATTTACTCGCTTCATAGACCGCTTGTCTCTGTTGAACCCAAGAAAAATAATAGTCTCGAAGTTTCACTTATAGTGGAAAGGTATGTACTATTAATCAAATAAGCAATCCATAAATTATTTAGTCTGTTGGTCGAGGAAAAACCAAGTCTATGAAGTTCACTTATACTCTCGTGCATGCCTATAGAATAATTTTATGAACAAGAGATGGTTTCATTCGGGTTGAACTAGATATCATTTTTAGTCGACCCTAAAGAAGCTAGCGAAAAGAGTCTTAATAACTTAGAAGAAGTTATCTTATAACTTACATCATATTGATATCATTTATACATGATTTGCATGTGCTAATATGTGTTGAGGCGCTACTTCCATAATGAGTCTCCCAGATTTCGCTCTAGGTTTTATATAATATTATTTTTAACAACCCTCAAAAGTATTTGCTCCAGATCCTAGACATGAAATACAAACTGGAAAGGTAACATCCACTTCTCGCAATGCCTCATCATATAAGTCGTGGGTGACATGACGACACATGCACATGAGTTGTGGGGTTCCCTGCGTAAATGGTATGGACTTAACGAGTTATCATACGACTTGTTGGTCCATGTAATGAGTTGTGGTAAGGATCCAAGGGTGAGATTTAGAAATTATGCAACATGAGCTCAAGACTATTGAGGATGTAACGACTCATTATGACGATTGGACGTCCATACTAACCACTCATGATGAGAAGTTTAGAGGTGAAATCTAGTCCAGCAAGTAATGACTGGTCACCACGAGTTGTGGTGACACCAATGACTCGTGGTGGTGGCTCGTCACCGATAGGTAGAAACACCTGCAAGTTCCCGAGGGTGTTTTAGTAAATTCCTATAGTTTTTATCTCCAAAATCAAAATATTTTGGGATTACTAAGGAATAACATATTTAAGAGTTTAATTAGCCTAAAATCTTATTCACATCCATTACAATGTAATCAAGATCATTAAGCTCATTCATCAAGCAAGCAGTCTTCTCCATACTAGGTTCTTCAAGCTTGAGTCTAAACTTAACTTTCCAAGTATTTAAGGTAAGGATTGTCATTCTTATGTTCTAAATCTATACAAGAGTTCATTGAGGTTAAAGCTAAGATTTTTTTACTAGATTATTGAATTGTCTTCTTCCCTATCTATATATGTTGAATTATTATTGTTGGATCCTTCATATTGAGTTAATTATTGATGTCCTTGATTATTGATTATTATCCTATCATATTGAACCGTTGCTTATCTTCTCTTGATTTTTAATTGTTGATTGATGGTTGGTTCATGTCTCTTATCCCATGAACCCAATTAAAAGTCATGATTTTCAAAGCATTATTTTGGAAGCATTGTGTTTTGAAGTAAATGCACCATTTTCACAAAATTGAGCATATTTTAAAGAGAGTATGCATAAATAGATTTTGAGAAAGAAAGTAGGATTTTCGAAAGATGATTTTCAAAGCTAAAGTAAAGTCTTGCTTTTGAAACTCATGGAGATGATTTTGAACATAGAGTCACTAGTTTTCAAAAGAGATGTATGGAACATGAGGTCTCGCTAAGCTTTTTAAGAATGTTTTGAGTGAAAGGCTCCAAAGAGATTTTAAACATCTATTATATCTACAGCAAAAGTTGTTTATAAAAGATATTTTTAAGATGCCTCAAATAGGCATAAGTATATGAGCATATATTTTGGGAGGATTATTTAGCAACGAGTCAGCAGAGTTCGTATAACTCTAACCTTTGCATAATGGCTCGGTTCTCAAAAATAAGTCCCTAGTAAGGACTCGATGTTATGGACTAGGTTGTGATCATTCTCTCGCTCTCGAAAGGCATTGAGCGGCTCGCCAACTTGAGCGAGAAAGTTGGGCATCATGTGCTCATTCATGATGGTGTCGGTTATGAGAAACTCCCACCCAAGATAATGTTATGCATTTATTTATGTATTTTTAGAGATTATTTTGTGCATAATTTTATTGCATAATCAAGCTTCCCCACATCGAATTTTATTGTGTTTATGCATCATTTAGTGCTCCCACTACAATCATATATATTATTTCGCCGCTTACTCTTTTTAGTTTAAATATTCTTGCATAATCCTGTTTTATTTAGCTCTTATTTACATATCGCATATTCCACGTACTAACGCCATTTGGTGCCGTGATCTATTATGATGCAAACCCGTAGACAATATCAACAAACTGTAATACTCCAAAATTGCCAAGACTAGACTCGAATTTGGAAATGAAAAGGCGTAAATTTGAGATTTCTTCGAACGAGCCGTGGTACAAAGTTTGCTCTGGACTAACGACCCATTGGAAGTGCCCGTGGTGAAAAATCTCGCAGGTAGGTTAAAGTAACGGGTCTCGTGATGACCATAAGCAATGATCGTTGGAATGATTTGAGAGAGGAGGACGTCTTGCACAAAGAAGGCCGGCACAGGACAACTCATTGTTGGGAACAACGAGTCATTGCAAGTGTCCGTTGGGGAGGAATTTTAGAAGATGAGCAGTGGTGGTAATTCGGTTAGTTCCATTTGAAGTCGTGGGGGCTGAAAATCTACTGCAGAATGAAGTCATTGCTGGGGACCTGAGCGAATTCCAGAAGTAACGGAGTGCAAGAACGGTCGCCGATTGGAGTAACAACTCATTCGCTGCCGTTGTGCTGGGATCGCAGAAGCGTGCGATAGAGGAAGTAACGGACGAATACCAATAGCCTGTGGTAGCAGAGAATGATCCATTGACTAGTCATGTCACCATAGTGCAGATTTTTCTGTGGTTTTTTATTAAGTGGCATTAGCCCTAAGCCAAAGGTCCTAAACTACGCCATTGCTTTCAGCTAGTGTGGTTTATGAATAAACCTTCATTCTAAGTATTCTCACTCCATGCATGCAACCTAGAGCCTTCCTTGAAGATCAAGTTTAGAGGATTTCATAAATTCTCTCTATATTCCTTTGGGCTTTCAAGTGGGAGTGCAGAAATCGATTTACCTGTGTGATGCGAGGCTAAGGGAATGAGAGTTTCTTTCACTCGGCATGCCCTAAATTCCTCTCAAATTCTAAGGTGGATTTCACTTAGATTGAATTACATGATCTATGGGGGCTTTATTCCAATTCTTTTGAAATTCACTATGACTGGCCCATGAGTCAATTTCCTTTCTCTGCTAACAAAACCATGCTTACGATTTATGGGCATATTTATAACTATTTAAATTTATAGATTTGAAATTCCATTTAATTAAGTCTTCCAATTATGTATATTTCATGAAAAGTCAAGTTATGATTTTATTATGATCTTGGATCTTCTTCTTTAGCCCATTATGATTTATGATTTATGATTTATGATTATGAATTCTCTCTCAAATGCTCATCATGAATTTATGAATAGAAAGTATATAAATGTTTTACAAGTATGCATGAATTACATGATTATGGATTTATGTACTTTGGGCCATCTTATGGGCCCTTATTCATGGTCAATCATGTATTTCAAGTATGATCAAGTATGTTATGTTATGTGACCATGTACTTTACGAATGATTTATGATTGTGATATGAACCATATGCATGTTTGTTTGGAGAGCAAGAACAGCGACCGAGTAGCCCAAATAAGCCAGTTGGACTTACTGTGTGTCTCAAAAACTATGTGCCACCATAGGTTTATATACAAATATTAATGTCATTGGATCCCCGTTATATCACATTATGCACGCCCTTTCCCCGTAAGCCCGGGACCCGCCCAGCCACTTGAGCGAGATAGCTGGAGCATCATGTAAGCTTTTATCATGATGGTGTCGCTTATGAAGAGTCCTCCCATTATTCCTCATGATTTATGTTACATTGGCTCAAGTCATGTTTAAATGAATCTTTTCACCTATGATTATGATTATGACTGATTTATGAATGTTTTTGAAAACCTTGAGGCCTTATGTTTATATTATGATATTTCTGTTATGATCATGTCGTCCTATTCTTATGAACTCTTATGTATTTTAACTGACTATTTTTCTCTACTCATACTCGCACATTCCAAGTACCGATTGCATCTTAAGTTGTATCGTTTTATGATACATATTCGAGGGATTAGTCTCAGTTGCATCATTAGCCCCTACTTCCTTCTCAAACTCCGCGTCCACCCAAGTCAGTTGGTGAATCCTCATCCTTTGAGGACGTTCTTCAGCCATTTATAGTTTGTTATGTTCCTTTCAATTTTAGACTTTGTCAAACTAGTTGGTGGTGTTGTCCCACGCCCCACGCTATGTTAGGAGGCTTTTCGCATTATGGTGAAATGAGCTTATCGTTGTTGATTCAATTTTAGCTGATACAAATATATGTAGACTTCGCTATGTTAATTATGTTGATATTCCGCTTTATGATGTTGAGTATAAGGATATGTTCATGCTATAGGTCGAATTGAGCCTCGTAGATTCTTGTCCCGCAGGTTCCGATCCGGGTCTACATTTGGGCCGCAAACTTGGCACGTAGCTGCTAGGTTTTGAAGTGTCCTAGGGGTTTCCTCGAAAGTTGCGTTGCTGAGTCTTTTTCAGGTGTGAAGCGTCACACTTATGACGAAGAGGCTACCAGACGTTTAGGAAATGTTCCCTTCTTTCATGATCTATGTCGTGCGATAAAATATCTCTTTACCCTTCTAACTCGTGCTACATGTCGCGCGCCTCATTTTTCTCGCAAAAAGTGGATTCAACATGTGACGACTCTTAAGGGATTACTGGAAGGAAGAGTCGCAACCTGACGATTTGAGGTGCATTAGAGCACCAGGTATATATATATATATATATATATCATAAATTTTATAAAAACAAAATTTCTTATCATATTTAAATAGGATATTTTTATAACCGACATACCACGATGTAGCCACGTGGTCCCAAAACTATCACACTCAAGTGGGTAGAGTCATCCAAAGCGTTGCTGTGTGGATAAAGATAATAGCCACATATCGATATCAAGCTCGAAGCCCAATCAAGGCAAGATAGCTCACAAGGGAGGTCCCAAAGTGTATATGTATATATATGATATGTATAAATCTATGTTGGCGTCGTAGCCTCGGGTGGCATAAAGGTGATCAACCCTTAGCCTACTCGTGCTAGACACTACTCCCAACATGCATATGCTCTCCATCATTTTTCAAAGAAGCTTACCATCGTCTATTGACGAAGCTCAATAATCAAATACATATCAAATCCGAAATCATACATGAGGAGCACTTGCTCAAACCATACCACAAGTCAACATAAATGGGGAGTCTTAACTCCAAAACTATGTGGTAAGCTTAATTCGGGAAATCATAAATCATACTTGAACATATGGGCATTGCCCAACACTTAACATGCTCGAAAATACTTAATTCACTTGAAAATATGATCGGAACATGAATAACTTGAAAACATGTTTTTCATCAATAATATCTCATCATACTTGAACACTCATCATAAATCTCAACTTTCAAAACTTCTCATAATGACATTTAATTTATAAAGCTTGAAATATAATTTTAATTGAAAATAATGTGTAAACTGCCCATGATCATAATTCAATAGTAGAAAAATACATTTAGATCATACCCATGTGAAAATTAAGAATTTTTCATGTATTGGGTTATAACCCCGCAGGTTCAACATATGAATTTTCATGATTTACGAGAGATTGGGCATGGGTGTAACAGATCACCCATTCATAACCCTACATACCTAGGAAGAATCCATTTTACCACTCCTTGATTGCCTAATGAAATATTCAAGAAAAAAGCTTCAAGAAAGTTTCAACTTGGTCACCTTTTAAACCCTTCATTTTGCATGCATGGATGAGAATGAGTGTAGAATAGATTTACCTCTTCATAAAATACTTCATTTTGAGCCCCAAATGACGTAGTTTAGGACCTCAGGACTTAGGAATGATGAAATGGCTCTTAATAAATTTTTATGAAAAATCTTAATCGCCAAAGGACAACCACGTCGCACAACTGTGAGCTCCACAGTCAAGTGTTACTATCTTCGGTTACTACCGAATTTAGGTCTCTCGATCTCCTACAATGACATCAACAGACGAGTCATGCCAACCACCAATGACTCGTGTGGGTACCAACCGCCGTCACCACTACCACTAACCTCGGAATTCCTTTCAATGGGTACATACCATCACCCATTATTACCAACAATGAGTCAGTCTCAAGACCTTGTATCTTCCTTTGATCGAGGCCGCCTCACCACGACTCCAACTAATGGCCCGTTGTTCCTTCTAACGACTCGTACTCGGGTCGTCTCGAGGGGAGATCCCATACTTTTTCGTCGATCTTCCTTTCCACCTCCCATCTAAATATTTTAAGCACTTTTGGGGTATTATAATATCTCTCCGTTGGGAACATTCTTTTTCGTCTAATGTGGGAAAATATAGTAAAATAGAGAAATACAATCATGATACTAATTAATTATATGATCAACTAAATTCATGAATCATACATATATCCATATACATGAAGGAAACTGGGCACAATTTAACCGAACACGAAACTCATGAGTTTTAGGAAAGAGCTAATACCTCAAACCGGAACTGAGCCTGAGATACTAAATGTGGGTATCTAGCCATCATATCCGCCTGGCCCAAGTAGCTCCCTCCACATGTTGATTCCTCCATAAAACTTTTGACTCAAGCTACCTCCTTGTTCTAGCCTTCGAACTCCGATGATCCAAAGATTTCCACCTAAACCTCCATAACTAAGGCCGTCTTCACACTAACACTCACCCCACCGAGACAACTAAAGCCGGATTATTCAAACACTTTTAAGAGTGATACATGAAAACAGGATGAATCCAAGCTAATTGAAAGTACCCAATTCATGCCACCTACCAACCCATCACAATCCTAAGAGGGCCCAACATAACGAGGACCGGAAGCCTTTCTTTTAAACCTCATCACTCCCTTCATGGAAGACACCTTTAGAAACACCCAACACAACTTCGAACTCAAGTTCTCTCCTTCTCACATCGGTATAGGACATTTTTGGTGACTTCCGAGTATTTTCAACCTGTCCCGTATGAGTTGCACTTTCTCCATGGCCTCATGGACTGAATTGGGCCCTTCATTGCAGCTTCACCGACCTCAAACTAACCAATAGGCGATCTACATCTCCGCTCATAGAGAGCCTCAAATGGAGCCATCTAAATAAGGTGTCTTCCATAAGAGAGTGGGAGGTGTTTGCTTCTATGACCGAGTTATGCCATTTCGGGCTCGTGAACCACATCGCTGGTTATTGGAATGGTAGTTGCTGTTGCAAACTCAACAGAAAAATGATCATCTCTAACTACCCCTAAAGTTAATCACACATGCTCAACATGTCTCGAGAGTTCGAATTGTCCGCTCTACTCGACTCATCCGTTCAGGTGAATTACTGTATCGAACTTAACCCGGGATACCAAGTCCTTGAAACGATCTCCAAAACTCGAGATAACTAGGTACGCCTATCTGATATGATGGAAAGGAACTCCATGGCAATCGAACCAACTCCCCAACGTACAATCTAGCATAATCCTCCGTGGGAATCGTAGTTTTGACCAGCAAGAAATGGAGTCGGGTTGGTCAACCCGCCCACAACAACCCAAATGGAGCTTCTCATACCGCTGCCGAGTGTGAGGAAAATCTGTAATGAAGTCCATGCTGATTCATTCACTTTCAAGAGATGCTAATATCGTGGGAGCACACCCCAGGTCTCTAATACTCAACTTTCACTGGCCGACAATTGGGCACTTAGCTACAAATTTCCATGATGTCTTTCTTCATGCCATTCCATCAATAGACTTTCCGTAGGTCATCAGACATCTTGGTGGCACCTCGGATGAATCAGAATATCTAAAACTCAGAGCCTCATGTAACATTCACTTCTAAAATTATCAAACATCCCAACACACAAATGACCTCGTATCGCAAGCACACCATTTTCCCTATGGAGAAGACCTCACTTCTAATTATGAACAACTTCCTTCAATTTCACCAAGATAGAGTCCTCGTTTTGTCTAGCTTTTACATCGTCACCAAGGATGACTCACCATTTCGAACAATTATCTTCACCATCTCGTCGAGTCAACCAAACAAACCCCAACCGTGCAAGCCTATGTACATCTTTCACCAATTCCTTCTTTTCCTACGGGACACACTCTCCATAGATTCTACTAAGAGCGCCCTCTACTACATTGGCTTTTCCCGGTGGTATAAGACACCCATATCATAATTCTTGAGTAGCTCCAACAACCTCCTTTGACGCATATTGAGATCCTTCTAAGTAAATACATATTGTAGGCTCTTGTGGCTCATAAACACATCTACATGGACCTCGCCAGACAGATAGTGTCTCCATATTTTCAAAAGGAAAATACAACCGTTGCCAATTCAAGATCATGAAGCTCCAAAAAATTTCTTACATGCACTTTCGCTGTCTAGAAGTATAAGTTATAACCCCTTCCTATGCTACATCAATATACAAAGTCCGATCCAGCTATCACACAAACCACTAACCATTTATGCCCTTGGCAGGGTCAACACTAGTGCCGAAACAGTCAGACTTCAACTCTTGGAAGCTCTCTCACAGGCCTCTGATCATTGGAACTTTAACTTCTTCTCGGGTCAATTTAGTCAATGGTGCCGCAATAGATGAAACCCTCAACAAATCTCCGATAAGAGCTATCTAAGCCCAAGAAACTCCTGGAATTCGAAGGATCACCTGCCTGGGCCAATTCTTCATCGCCTAGATTTTCTGCGAGTCTACTTGCACCCTCACTAGATAACACATGACCCAAGAACACCATGAAATTTAACCAAAACTCACATTTGCTGAATATTGCATACAATTGACGATTCTTCAAAGTCCGGCAACACACCTCAAATGAGCCGCATGCTCCTCCTCGCTCTAAGAGAGTAAGAATGTCATCAATGAACACTATCACAAACATGTTCAGATGTGATTGAACACTTCGTTTCATCGTATCCATAAAAGGCAGGAGCATTCATTATTCAAAAGACATAACTACACATTCATAGTGACCATAACAGTTTGCTTGCTTCAAATGTCGCTCTTCGAACCCCGAGCCGGTGGTACTGATCCGAGGTCTATCTTGGAAAAGCACTGCACCCTAAAGCCGTGGCCAAATAAGTCATCAATCTTTTCTGGGGAGAGGATACTTTTTCTCTGATGGTGACTTTGTTCAATCAAGCCGATAGTCAATGCACATCCGGCTAAGAAACATCCTTCTTGGACAAATGAATCTGTGTACCCCATAAAGACTTGCTAGGTCCGATGAAACCCTTTTCTAGAAGGTCCTTCAATCGATTTTTCAACTCCTTTAGCCTACCGGGCCATTTTATGTGAGGAATAGATATAGGTTGCGTGTTAGGTAGAGGTCAATAACAAAATCAATTTCCCCTCTCAGGAGGAATACCCCAGAGATCATCGTGAAATTACCGTACTTACATACTACTCGAACGAACCCTAACTAGATGATTTTCAAAGGTTGTGTGTACCATCTAGTTAGGGTTAAGGATGCTACATCTGAGACCCCGACTATCTAGCTCACTCCGTGAATTCCAACTCTATCGCACTGTTCTACAATTAACCGAGGCATAACATGTAAATAGCTGCATCCATGACGAGAATAACATCAAAATCTAGCCATGTCTAACTCTACTAAATTCGCCGAGGTGATTTCTAAAGGACTAAAAACCGGGAAATTTCTATACACCCGTCTAGCTATAACTGAATCACCAACTAGAGTAGAGACTGAGAAGGATTCTGACAAGATTTCGCAACTAACTCCGAAACTACTAACCATAGAAGGTGTCACAAAAGATAAAGGTAGGCCCTGATCTAACAAAGCATACATCAAGATGGAAAAACTCGAAACATACCAAAGAACTAAGACCGGGGAGACTCGCTTTTGGCGAGATGCTAGGGCATAGAATCTCTTTTTGCCGTTGACCGCCAATTGCAGCAGATGCCCCCGCCGTGCCGGGCGGAGGGTGGAGCGTCGAATTGGAAGCCGGGCTCGGACCCTATCATGGCCCCGTCTAGCTACTGGAAATTCCCAAGCATATGCACTGCTTTCCACATCTCGAAGCAAGCACTCGTATCTCGCCATGTGCACTAACTCGTGTGCCCCTAACCACACCTCGCCACAAAACTAGATACTGAATCTATGTGCTTCATCGCTTCCGACCCTGTGAGCCTAATGCTCTCTCCTCTCTAATCATGCCTAGTTTTTGATGGCACACTCCTCTATTGAAGATGCAAGGGCCGAAGATCCCTAATGGGTCTGGGCTGCCTATGCTCACCACCTAGCCTCTGCCGAGAGAATCTATAGTTGTCCGTCCCGGCCCTCTTGGCCTCTCTCTCATATGTGCCGCTCCATCTCGTTGTGCGTGTAAGACTATTCGATGGAAATCCATATCCCGATGGAGTATAACGGTCCCGCAATCCTGTCTAAATAGTCCGCCACCCCATGAACAAACTCCGCTCATCTCGCGCCCTATGATCAACCACTAACTCGGGGGCGTACTCTGACAGACGAGTGAACTCAAGAGCATACTTGCACCGGCCCTCTTCCCCGCTAAGATTCATGAATCCCGGCAGCCTTCAACTCCCTCTTCTCACAAGGGAAAACATCAATCTAGAAAAGCAACTTGGAATCCTCCCAACCGACATAGGGCCTACCCCACGCTTCTACTATCTTTTCCACTATCTAAACTAAATGTGTGAAAACCCCTTCAACTAATATAAGGCTAAATGAGCACACTCTACACCATTCACCCCCATGACTCCGAGTGGTATTTTTACAACTGGGCCGATAAACTCATAGCGGATCCTCATCCACGTTGGACCCAAGAAACTCCGGTGGGTTCATCCTTAAGAAATCTCTCACTGAGCCGTCGCGCATTTCGTTTTGCGAGAAACGCGCCACGTCTGCCGAAGGACTCCGAAAGGGCCAAGCCTCATATAGCATCTCAATAAGCCTCGAACTCGCATGGGCAACCGGCTTCGGTCCATGGTGCTCCTAGACTACGGGGGCTTGTTGGTGTCGACCCCATTGCCATCCTCATGGCCATTTTCATTTTCATTCCTTCTACCATTAACTCTAAGGCGTGGACCCATGATTCTCGCAATCGCAAATAGCATGAGTTAGAAGGATAGGGAGACATTTCATCGCACAACATAGATTATGAAAGAAGGAAATATTTCGAACGCCTGTGAGCCTTCTTCGTCATAAGTGTGGTGCGCTTACACCCATGAAAAGACTCTGCTTCTGGACACGCTTTCTAACACCCTAGGACACTTCAACCTACGCTCTAATACCAAGTTTGTCACGACCTGAACATAGGCTCCGATCGATACACTGCATAATGAGTTCCGAGAGACCAAGTCGACCCATGGCATTAACATACATCTAACTCAATTAAATAAAGCGTAAGAATTAACATAATAAAACATAGCGGAAGACTAGCATAACATATAAACCGTAAATACATCACGAGCCCAAATCAATACACCGTTGTCCGAAAAGCCTCTAAGTTTGATAAGTTGATGGGACAAGATCCTATTCAATCCTCTAAGTCTCGAAAAGAAAATACGCCAACAGCACCGAATAAAGAGAGGTTCCTGGCGATGAAGACTCACCAACAGGATCGATGCTAACTCCGGTTACAGTGCTGCTGAGTCTGAGATATCTGAGTCCGTATCATGAAACGATACAACATAGGTATGCAATTAGTACAGTGGAATGAGTATACAAGGTAAATAAAATCTCTCTAAATAAGTAAAATCATTTAAAACATGTATATTATAAAACATGATCAACAAGAATTTTAGAGTAGGGCTTGCATGCTATTTTCGAAATCATGATCTCAACATTACATAACATCATACTAAATCGAATTGCCCAAAGCTTAAATCTGACAATCATAAGTAAAACTAACATTGGGCCGCACTCAGTTTAGAACACACACACACACACACACACATCACACACATATATATATATCATGAGTGATAAGCATGCATAACCGAAATCATGAGAAATAATGGGAGACTCGTCATATAACCGACATACTCCATAGAGCTTACATGGTCCCAACTATCACATTCAAGTGGGTAGAGCCGCCCAAAGCCTTGCCAGGCTAAAGACGATATCATGATATCGATATCAAGCTTGAGTCTCAATCTAGGCAGTGGATAGCTCATAAGGAGGTCCTAAAGTGCGTTGGTATGTGTATATATATATATGATATTTATAAATCTATGTTTGCGCATAGTTTCGAGGCATAGGTGATCAACCCTTAGCCTACTCGGTGCTAGACACTACTCCCAAAAAAAAATTTCATATGCTCTCCATAATTTTTCAACAAAGTTACTATCGCCTATCGATGAAGCTCAATCAAATACATATCAAATTTGAAATCATATATGAGGAGCTCTTGCTCAAAACCATACCACAAGCTGTACATAAATAGGAGTCTTAACTCCAAAATCATGTGGTAAGATTTAATTGAAAATCATAAATCATACTTGAACATATGGGCATTTCCCAATACTTTAACATACCCAAAAATACTTAATTCACTTGAAAACATGATCATAAACATGGGTAACTTGAAAACATGCTTTTCATCAATAATATCTCATCATACTTGAACATTCATCATAAATCTCAACTTTCATGAGCTTCTCATAAATGAGAATTTTAATTTATAAAGCTGGAAACATGATTTTAATTGAAAACAATGTAAAACTTGCCCATAAATTATAATTCAATAGTATAAACATATTTAGATCATATCCATATAGAAAATTAGGAATTTCATGCATTGGGTTAACACCCCAGAGGTTCAACATATGAATTTTCATGATTTAGAGAGAGATTGGGCATGGGTATGAACGGATTCACCCATTCATAACCCTACATACAAGGGAAGAACTGATTTTACCACTCCTTGATTGCCTAATAAAAGATTGAAGAAAAGCTTGAAGAAAGCCTAACTTGATCACCTTTTAAACCCTTCAATTTGCATGCGTGGATGAGAATGAGCCTAGAATAGATTTACCCTTCATAAAACACTTCATTTTTAGCCTTAAACAATTTAGTTTAGGACCCTAGGACTTAGGAATGACGAAAATACCCTTAATGAATTTCCTGAAAAATCTAAACTGCCAGTGACAACGGACGTCAGTACGATCCGTTGTGAGCTCCTACGGTCCGTTGTTACAACTCATTGCTACTCTGAATTTAGGTCTCTGGACTCCTACAACGACCGAACAGGATAAGTCGGGCCAACCACCAACGACTCGTGGGTACCAGTCGTCATCACCACTCTCACTAACCCTGAAGTTCTTCCAATGGGTACATACCACGACCTTTTATTACCAACAATGAGTCATCTCAAGACCCATCCCTTCCTCCCTGATCGAGGCCAGACTCACCACGACTCCAATCCAACGGCCCGTTGTTCCTTCTAATGACTCATACTTCGGGTCGTCTAAGGGGAAATCCCAGACTTTTATGCTGATCTTCCTTTCCACCTCTCAGTCTAGTCTTAGGCACTTCCGAGATATTACATGTGGTCAAGTGGGCACCTAAACTTGTATAAAGTTGAACACATAAATATAAATTTTTGGCAGGCCACATACGTAAAAACACACACTCCTATGTGGACTAGTGACCCACTTAAAGGTTACTAACTAATTTAAACGTTGATTTGATTTGATTTTTTTAAAAAAAATAGACAAATTAAAATAGATTTAAAGGTAAAACTCGATCAAAAAGCTCCTCATTTTCTAGAAAATCACATCATCCACTAAAACCATAAGCCTCTTTCCCTAAAAATTGATTGTTCATTCTCCTGGAATTTGGGGATATTGTTCAAGATTGCTGTTGAAATTTTATATACTTGAATGTCTACCCACTGTTCTCTCTCAATTTAGCCTAGATGTGTATATTTTGTTGAAGTTTTACTTTTTTTCTTTTTATAATGGATTTTTTAATTTGTCAAAGGGAAAGAAATATTTACTGTAATTTTACTTTTTTCATAGATTTGATCATATGAATTGTTATATTATTGTTATTTTTCATCATGGAGGTGAACTTTTTAAAGATCAATACGTGTCAAAATTGAAAAAATCTATGTGTTAGCATTGATATGGACCATTTCTCTTTAACCGAACTGAAATCTTATGAAAAGGACATTGAGTATGATAAAGTTGAAGATTTTTATGTTGAAGACTCTATTACCCGTAAATTTATCTTGGTGGAAAGTAACGACCAACTATACAATTGTGTTAAAGAATCGCGGAGTGGGACAATCTTTAATTTGTTTTTGAAAACAAGTGAATAATATAGAAGTAGGGCCCACTTCTACTATTTTGGAACCACTTGTTGGTGGAAAAAATAATGAACAAAATGGTGGTTGTTCTAGGATTTCATAGCTTGAGGAGGATATAAATAAGACATTAAATGAGGAAGCTAGAATTGAACAACTAGTTGAGGAAGAAGATAATGATTTTCTTGACTTCAAAGAGGAAAACTTAGATAGTATTCCGGATGAGGATGATAGTGAGGTTGATGAAGAATTAAGAGATTTTAGAGGAAATCTTAGACAACAAAGAAAGAATAAAGCTGCAAAGAAAAAATAGAAAACTAAAAAATATTCCAAGATCCCAAGGGTTGAGCTTCGAGAAACTGGTGTAGATAGGGGATTTGAAGATATTTTCAAGAGCAAGATAGATAAATATACTGGCAGATTGGGTGGTGATGAAGAGTTCATTGGTTCATATGATGAACCAAGTGAATATATGATAAAGAGCTAGATGTTTTAGCACAATCAGGTATTGATTTATCTTCTAGACGAAAAAGTAGAAAGCTGACGATTCTTCACTTCTTTCTTTGAATTGCATATGATATTTGAGAGTGCAAAAAAAATTATAAAAGTCGTGGCTGATCATTCTATTCAAGAGAAGGTTTAGTTAAAGCTAAATCCCAATGAATCTTATAGAACAAGGGTAAAATATGTAGGAAAGTGTAATTGAAAAATCTATGCTAGGCTGGTAAAGTCACAGGAGATTTTTCTATAAAAAAAAGTATTATTCAGCTCATAGATATATTACAAAGAACATGAACAAGTTATGCTCAGCCAAATATATTGCTAGAAAGATAAAGCATAGAATAATATCTCAACCTGATAGTAGAGTTCATAAGCTTCAAGAGATAGTTACAAGTGGGAAGATCAACTTGTTATAGAGCCAAAATAAGCATTATTATCAAGTTCATGGGTGATTAGAAGCTTGAGTTTTTAAGATTGTTAGACTATGCAGATATAATTAAGAGTACAAATCCTGGGACTTCTTGTTGGTTGAGGACTGACAATGAAACATTTCCTGGAAAACGCTTGTTCAAATATTTCTATATTTTCTTTGCTGCTTTGAAGAATTGATGGCTAGAAGGTTGTAGGAAGATCATAGGGTTGGATGGATGTTTTCTGAAGGGTGCCTGTAGAGGAGAATTGTTAGTGGGTGTTGGAAAAAATGGAAACTAACAAATGTATCTAATAGCTTGGGCAGTGGTTGATCAAGAAACTAAACACTCTTGGAGTTGGTCCTTAAGCTATCTCATTCAATATTTGCAGCTTGGTGATGGAGATGGAATAACAATCATGTCTGACATGCAAAAGGCATGAGTTTTTTTTATCTTGGTCAATTGTTTTAACTATTCTGAAATTATTTTCTTTTTCTAATTATTCTGAAAATTCTAATACACTTTTTTTAATTTTTAGGGTCTTGTGTTAGTTGTTCATGAGTTACTTCCCAATGTTGAACGGAGAATCTGTCAAAGACACATTTGGGCAAATTGAAGAAAGACAATAGAGATGTGAAGAAAGGACAAGAGCATTTTGGAGGTGTGCCGAGGTTATTTTTAAGGTAAAATTGAGAGAAGAATTTAAATATTTGGAAAAACTTGATAAAAAATATGTGAGTCATTGTTTATCTATAACAAAGAATATTGGTATAGATATTTGTTTAGTGAAACAAGTAAGTTCGATATGATGAAAAATAATATGTGTGAAATATTTAATTCTTGAATTCTTGAAGATATTAGACATAAAATAATACATAGACATAAAGATATAATTAAGTTTGCTAATATTTAGATCACTGACATGTCACCCATGGTAAGGTTAGTTTTAGAAGAAAATAAATCTATCGGTGGGAAACTAAAGGTGAATTGGAAAGATGACACTGGATTAGAGATTCAGAATGGGGAATATAGAAATACAATTGACATGGCTAAGAGAACATGTAATTGCAGGTTGTGAAAGTTGAGGGGTATCCCTTGCCAGCATCTAGTTTATGTCTTGTATCACATTGGGGAAGAACCAAAAACTATGTGGAGCATTAGTACAGGAAAGATATATTCGTATATGCTTATAAGTATTTCTTACAATCAATCTCTAATATGATAATGTGGCCTAAAACCAATAATCCACCAGTGGAGCCCCCTGAAGTGAAACCAATGCCTAGGAGATCCCCCAAGAAAAAAATAGAGAAAAATATCAAAAAACTGGAGTTAAGATGACATGTTCCAAATGCCATCAAGTTGGGCACAATAAAAGAGGCTGCAAATCAGGGGCAAGCATTTTGTTTTTTTTTCTCTTTGTTAGTTTAATAATTCTTAGACTTCTAATATTTTTTTTCTTAATATATAGCCGTCTCAACATCCCTCTCAACAACCATCTCAACAGCTTACTCGACAATCTTTCCAATAATTCTCTCAACAACCTTCACAATCAAGGACAATTAATCATCTAACACTTAACATTCCTCTTCTTTATATCCAGAAACTTCAAGAGTAATGAGAAGTAGAAAGGAGACATCTACATTTTCAACTGTAAGGGAAACACTTCTTCAATTGAAAGAAAAAGAACAAGAGTGGGATTTGGTTTTACACAGACACACAATCTGAAAGATAAGTCATTAATGTATGCATATCTATTACCTAATTTTCTTACATCTTTATCTATGTATAGTGTATAATGTTTATGAATTTTGTAACCTGGGAGACCAAGTGAAAGGGTTATCTCAAGTAGGGCGAATTGATCTTGGAGTCAAGTCACCTAGTTTCAAATGAAAAGAAAAAGATGCTATCATTGGGAACCAACTTCAAGAAACGTAGTAGCATAAAAAATTGCAAATCAGATTCAATGTTAATCAACTATGAGATAGCTGGTTGACGTGATTTCTGTTGAGAAGCCTTTTTGATTTTATTTTGATGTAAGTTTTATGAATTCAACTTCAACAATGTTTGTGACATTTAGACTTAAGTTTTATGAATTCAACTTCAACAATGTTTGTGACATTTAGACTTGCCTTTAGACTATTTATTTATTGATCATTTTGATGTATGTTTTCTTTTAGACTATGTTCTTGGTGATGACTAGCCTTTTGACTGTTTTGATATTTTTGTGAAGCCTTTTGGCTATTTAACAACATCCTTGTTTGAATTGTGTTAGATTTATGAAGATATTTGTATCCCTAATTTTATTAGAGTTTTGTGTTCTTTTAAGACCCTTGTATGAGAAAGATCAAAGTTGAATTAAATATAGAGGGTTGAAGTAAGAATAAGAGAAAATATTATTGGGAGTTTGTGTCAACAAACTGTGATTGTGGAATGCACTTGCTCACAACAATTGGAAGTTCGTGCCAACAAACTAGATTCATGGACACGAACTTGAACAAACAAAATAAATGAATACAATAATTGAAAGCTCGTGCCAACAAACTAAGTCCGTGGCCACAAACTTGAACAAAACAAAATAAATGAACACAACAGTTGAAAGTTCGTGCCAACGAACTAGGTTCGTGGCCACAAACTTGAACAAAATAAAATGAATGAAGAAGATGAGTTTCTGCCTCACTCCATGAAGTATTTTGTGATCCACAAACTCAACAACAGAAGCACCAATTCATGCCAATGAACCCAGTTCGTTCCGACGAACTAGCCCATGACCTGCGTTTGAAGAATAAGGTTCATGCCAACGAACTCAATTAGTGGCCATGAACTACCCAGCTGAGGTATTTTGTCTAAAATCTGAATGAATTTTACTTAGAAGTTTAGAGTTTTTTCACATGCATTCTAACTTTTGTTCAAGTGTAAAAAGCTCTCTTTTACTATTTTGAGAAAGAACTAGTAAAAGACAATAGAGTTGTATTTCTTGATTTCAATATAAAGTGCAACAACTAACTTACAATCTTTCATTATCATTTTCTTATAAGCTAACTTATTTACAATAGATATAGACAGTCACTAACTTAATAAGAGCTACATTACGAGATTGTCCAAAATTAGCTCTTTCAACCAACTAAGCTACCCAAAACTAACATACATAGCAACTACTACATAAACAACATATAAATCCAAGATAGTATCAAAATGATCAACAAAAATCAATATTTCCTCCTAATCTTTTCCTTTTCTTCATCATATCTTTTAATCCTCTTTCATAATCCCGAAATAGCAAACCTAGCGTGTTCATTATAATCAACTTCGCACTACCTAAAAAATTTGCATCTGACTTGTTTAAGAAGAACAAAAGAACCACAAACATTGAATCATGGACATTCGAAGCTTTAGAAAAATTTCATCTAAAATGCAACTTTACCCGACCATCTTCGCATCCAAAAAAACAGCAACCTGGGTTATTAACTGACCAAAACATCTTCATTGTAGCTCTTTATCCATTATGAAAAAAAATGAGATGCCATTTGTATTTACAAATAGGCAAAAAATCTTGAAAAGTGAACAAAAGAGTTATTGGAGAAATTAAAACAAGAGATTTAAGTGGGTACTTGATATGAGAAATGGGGATAAACAGAGAAAGAGGTCATTAAGGGTATAATAGACAAGTCTTTTTTTTTAGTGTTGGGGACCGCAAACTTGAGTTGTAACGCGCGTCAAATTGGTTATTTTTTCATGCGAGTTACCAATAGGACGCGTGTATCTATGTTTTTAACTTTATACAAATTTAGGTGCCTACTTGTGCACACCCAAAGTTTAAGGACGTACTTGCCAACAAAGGCCAAGGTTAAGTGTCTGTTTATGTATTCTACCTTACATTGATGATACATAAATTTTTAGAAAATTCTAGTTAATTTTTAGGTAATGTTTGTGAAATATAAAAAAATTAAAAATGCTCTNAAATCTAGCTTCAGTCATAAAATATATTTTTATTACTTTCTCCTATACTTGTGGTGGGAGTTTTACAAAATTCAATAAAAGTTACTTTTGTAATAGCCTAAGCATAACGAAATAATTTTTATGTAAGAAGACAAAAAAAGAAGTTTACTATGTGTCTAAGCTAATTTAACAAGAGGGAAAGTAGTGTTTAATCATATCATAATACAAAGAAAGATAGCAATGCTCTCCAAGTCACCTTTGACCTTTTGCATGTCTCGCGTTAATATCGCACAACCAAAGGCTGTGCCGCAGGTTCATCCAACCTCCGATTATTACTTTGTTTCTGCAGAAAGAATTAGATTTTTTTTCTTCTTCTTTTTCTTCTTTTTGGGCTCTATCAATGCTCTTCTTGTTCTTCATCTTCTCCTTCTGCTCCTGCAGTAGATATGGAGGATAAGGAGGCAATTTTGTATACATTTTGATTTATAATTTGCGGGTATGGGCAACTGGATCACCTGCTGCGTCCGTAAGAGGGAGAAAGTTGCAGGAGTCCCTAAAGCTGGAAGCTTAACGTTTGTCAATTCTATAGGAACCTGTGGTATTATTTTCATTCCTGATCACATGCAATTCCAATCTCTTCATTGAAATTCTTTTTATATTTATTAGTATTAAGGTGATATTTGGGTCCATCTTGAGCTCATCTCGTACTATTCTATTTCTATGTGCGTATTATCTACCTCCCACCGATACAAGTATTCAGTTTTTTGTTAATGCTGGGATTTGCTCCAAAGGTATCTCGCTTTGTAATTTAGCTTTGTTATTAAGATATAACGGGGTTATAGAGAGGATTTAATTTGTTTTAATATAATGGAATTTTATGGAATAAAACTGGCACAAACAGAACAGAACAAAATGTATGTTAACGATTCATATATATAGCTAACCTAACTAGTTCACATACTTGTTCTTGTTTTTAATTTCTTTGTTTCTCAGGTTATAATTCATAATTGTTGGAAATCTACAACCTGTGTACACCTTAGTTAGGTTTAAGTTAGTTGGGTTATAATTCGTAATTGTTTCGACTAACAAATTGTGGTAGTCATGCTTAACCACTCAGATATGTGATTATCTTCCTTTGTATATTGGAAGGTCATCATAGTGTGTTTCTTGAGGTAGATTTAAATGCTAAGGATAAGAATTTGAGCTTAATAAGACACTTTATGATACTAGCGATACTCAAGGATCGACTGCAAAAACAGCATTCTAATTTAACTACTTGTTTTGCCTGTAAATATTTTGTCTACCACCAGGGAATATAATGCTTTAACTAATTCATTTCCCTGCTACCTTATCCAATGTTGGTCCAACTTACAGTTTTTTCATGTAAAAGTCACTAAATGATATTTTGTCTCTTAGAAAATAACTACGGCCACAGAACTAATTAAATTTCACTAGAAAATTATATAAACAAGACAAAATTTATCATGCCACGTCAAGAGACTATGATAATTTGAAGAACAAATGAGAAAGAGCAAGAAGAATTACCTATCTACAACTGTTGTATGAAGACTGTTGACTGAAGCCTAGAACTTATATGGTATTTTGGCTTGCTTATGTGGTATTCTGGTGAGATTTTAGTTGGTTTTCAGGCCATATTTATTTTTTAAGAGATTATCTATAGGTTGAGTAATTTTATAGTGACAAAAAATAGTTTAGTGACTTTAGTAGGAAGAAATTATAAGTTCAATGATCTAAAGAATTACCTCTTCAAAGAAGATAGCAGATGTTCCCTCCGTGAAAACCAAACTGAAGACGCAAATCACCTCTTTCTTCACTGCAAGACCACTTGTCATCTGTGATGCTTATTGTTTAACATGCTTGGCATACACTGTACCATACCAAGCTCCACAAGTGAGTTCCTTTCTAGCTGGAACAGGTCTGGACTCACCAAAAGGTCTCAGAATATTTGAAATACCACTGAATCTGTCGAAGACATATCACCCTTAGACATTTGCATTTTTTTGTGCATTATGTATTGCATCAACATTTTGTCGCAAAATAAGGATAGCCATTAGTTATTTGTATCTGAAAAAAATGAGTTATTATTTAACCAGTAAGTATAATTACATAATTTGTTCTTGTTTTACCATATAAGATCAACCTCTCTCAGGCTGACATGTTTCTGCATATACTTGTTTTACTCAGAATATGCATATTATTCAGGAGCCACAGAACATTCTCTCCAAAGCAGTCACCCTTTGCCTGTTCCAACTGTCTCCGACCATAATTCTACTAGAAAAAAGAGAACAGGAATTGTACCAAGTCCAAGGTCTGAAAGTGAAATACTATCATCTCCTTATCTAAGAGCTCTTTTGCTCTCTGAACTTGCAAAGGCTACCAGCAATTTCCATCGTGATTGTCTTCTTGGTGAAGGAGGATTTGGTTATGTTTATAAGGGATGGCTATGTGAGGAGACCCTTACTGCTGCATCACCTGGATCAGGACTAGGAGTTGCAGTAAAAAAGCTCAAGCCTCGAGGTTTGCAGGGGCATAAGGAGTGGTTGGTGGGTTGTTTGGTTATCCTTTGTTTGCTAACTAATTTATTTTTCTATTCCCCCCACCCAGTTTTAGTATGTTGATGGGTTTCTTCCTATAGTCAGAAGTGAATTATCTTGGGCAATTGCATCATCCAAACTTGGTCAAGCTCATTGGATTCTGCTTGGAAGGTGAAAACCGGCTATTAGTATATGAATTTATGCCTAGAGGGAGCTTGGAGAATCATTTGTTTCGAAGTGAGTCTTCATTTTTGTATTTCCTTCCATTACTCTTGAGACCATGTATTCGAAAGTGATTCAAATTTCGTTCACTTGCACACACTCATTTTGCTTGTGTAAAAATAAACTCAAAATTTTATTTCTTCAGAACCACACACTTTCAATTATCTTCAAAAGATTTTACATTCCACAATTTAACAGTGAAGTCATTGCATTAAAATGTGGAATGATAGATAGAAAAACTTTTTTAGATTGTCAAATTCACAGACAAACATTAGAGTTGGCAAAATCTTCAAGGGTTTTGAATATCAATCATCCTAATAGAAGGAGGTTGTAAGTAGCGCTAGAGATACGGCTACATATCTATTTATGGTACACAATTCAGAAGAGACGATAGAAGGAGATTGGCTCAGCTAGGTCAATTTTCTGTTTTTACTTACTTGGATATCATATGCAACACCGAACAATTATACTTGCATGATCCATCTTAAAATTTTATCAAAATCCACTTTACTTAATATCTAATCTATCCAAAATTGTTGCATTTGGATGGGCAAGGTAATCCAGGTTTAGCTGGCTTGCCACTTTTAGCTTTTAGCCAATACCTGAGATTTTATAGATGAAATAACAACACCAAGAGATGTTCTTTGAAGATTAAAGTCTATGGATCTGAAATTGTTCAATTTGCAGAGAGCGCATCAGTTCTTCCCTGGGCAACAAGGATTAAAGTTGCTATAGCTGCTGCTCGAGGACTTTCTTTTTTGCATGACGCAGAACCACAAGTTATATATCGTGATTTTAAAGCTTCTAACATCCTTTTAGACTTGGTATACTCAAGAATTACTTTGTTTCATGGCTTAAACAAGATTGCTCTGATCATTTGGTTGTCTTAGATTTGATTTTCTTTTCTGGGTTTAACTGAGGCCAACATGTTGATTCATTGGCGGGTGGATGGGTACTTCCTGATTGAGATTCATTTTCTCCGTGTAGGAGTTTAATGCAAAACTTTCAGATTTTGGTTTGGCAAAATCTGGTCCAACTGGTGATCATTCTCATGTGTCTACTCAAGTTATGGGTACTCAAGGATATACTGCTCCTGAATATCTTGCCACAGGTTTAGTTATTTTCATTCAAGTAAAGATTTCTTCTAGTGTCGTTGTTTTATATTGTTAAATTCCTGATTGTGGTTTTGTCCATCCAAGGTGTTCATATGATGCTAAACTTGCCAACAGGATTTTGATTCTTTAATCCAATCATTTCACCTCTATGAAAGCATATCATATCATCATTTAGGTCAAATTCTGGTTCGATCTTCATGTTGTATAACTTGGTTGTGTCACCAAAGAGTCTATTGTAAATACAAGATTCGTCTATTCTTTTAAAACTTCATTAATAAGTTTTTCCTGACTAAAATTCTGTTTCTACTGGAATGATCATCATCTATAGTAGCAATGTGTTTCAACATTTTTAGTTAATTTTTGGTATGTGTTTGACTGCTCGAACTTTTATTATTACTGTCCATGAAGGTGAATGAAAGAGGTTTGCAGTTTGTAATTTAGAGAGTTCTAGTGCAATTCTAATATACCCCTATTAGTTTCAGTTCTGAGGAACAAAATGATGTCAGTACATTTAAACTTTTGCAGGAATGAGTTTAGCCAATTCAAGTCTCTTAGTTTGCTTGTGATACAAATATAATTAGGAAACAATGATTTATAGGGTTCCGCTATCTGTATGGCCTCAACGACTCTATTTGCAGCAATTTATCGTGTTAATTAGAATTTTTGTACTCCCATTTTCTCAGAACACCGCTAAGCCTGTGCAGTTTTGGTGATCTCTGATAGAACTTAAAGAATTTGGTGCATAAACAAAGCGTACAAAAAATGCAAATATCACTGCCTGCTAGTTTGACCGCATCTCTTTCTATTTAGCAGGTAAACTAACAGCCAAATGTGATGTTTATAGCTTTGGGGTTGTTTTACTTGAGCTGCTTACTGGTCGTCGTGTAATGGATAAAAAGAAGGCTGGTGCAGAGCAAAATCTGATCGAGTGGGCAATGCCTTACTTACATGACAAGAAAAAGTTATTCAGGATTATGGACACCAAGTTAGAAGGGCAATATCCTCGAAAAGCAGCTACTATAGCAGCCACTCTTGCATTGCATTGTGTACATCCTGAAGCAAGGGGCAGACCAGATATGTCATTTGTGTTGAGTGCGTTAGAACAACTTCCTTCTAAGTATATGTCTGGTCGTCCATTCGGAGATCGGAGAAAGATGTCTAAGTCTCGACACAAATCTGAATCTCCATTTCCAGGTAGTGTTAGGACAAAACACACCTCTCATGTTTCAGAAAGTACAAAATCCCCACGAGAGCGATGATAATTCTCAGCTCTCAATGCAATAAGGCTTTTTGGCTCATTTTCTTTAACTTGGTCATTTTGTATCATACTTATTTCAAGGTAGCAACTCAAGTATCATCTTGTGTATATCTGTTATTGACTATACTACATGAATTTAGCCAAAGTTGCAGGGGTACTTCTAGTAACATGCTGATTTAGTTCAAGGGTAGGGTTCTCTTATAAAATATCACTAGTTTTATTCTCGACATTGCAAATTACATGTTGGAAACAGATAACGGCAGTTGACTAAATGGGAAAAGAAGCGAAGCAAAGGAGGAGGATTTTCGATATAGAATGTTTGGACCAACTTCTTTGCCTAATAATGTATGTATGATATTTTTTTACTCTTATCATATTAAAATGACCTACAATATGTAACTTTGTGACAGAATGATTAGATTCTTAAGAGTAAGCTCTATGAATTTTAACTCCAAAGATGTATTCTGCTTTATCCATTGTCTTTCATTTTAAAATTGAGGGAAATTTAGCTCCTGGTACCTTATACAAAATCCTATTTCAACTAACATCCAATTTCAACATACACATTGTGATCTGTATCGATCATATTAGAGTCATAAGACGCAATAGTTTGATGAAATCTCAAGTATCACTGCCTAGATCATTGTTTAAGTCAATAAAACCTTTTGAGATTGCAAACTTAACGCTCTTTGATGCAACCCGGGTTGCCTCAAGGACTTTCACAAGGAGTCAAGCACGTGAGCTCCAAAGTCTATTCATGAAGAAGGATGCACTTGAGGGCATAATAGAACCGTCCCGGAAATTCTATGTATGGATGATAGCTTGGGAGGATGAAAGGAAGAAAGAAGCACAAAGTGGCGATGCTAGTGAAGAGATAGGTTAAGCATGAAAATGGTCATTTCATGAATTCTCATGGATTTAACTAAGGAAGACAATCAAACAAGGCTCTTATTTCATTAAGGGTATATTTGTATTAGCTAGAGTCTTCTTTTTTCTATCCTAGTATAAATAATAGATTTCTTATTTGCCTAAGTACATTTTTCTTGATATTAAGGCCAAAAATACTCTTTGAGAGTTTGTGAGCTTGTTGAAGCTTTTGATTATAATTTAGATTTGGTAAGAAGAGTTGCTTGGAAATCTAATTCTCTTGAGGTATTTCTCATACGTTAGGTGTTATCTTGTATATTCAACGGAGAATTTTTCTTTTTAGTAAGGGTTTTCTTTGATTCTAATTTGTGTATCTACATTTCTATATCTTTTTCTCCTTTTTTCTACCTTTCTTCTTGTTATTCCCCAATTTCCCTTTAGGAATTATATCACTCTTGATCACTTTGGATGAATGGTTGTTCCATATAGATATCTTCATTTTGTTAATTAAGAAGAAAAAAGAAAACCTTCATTTAGTTCTATATCGAAAATTCAATCCTTATATCCCTGTGATGTAACTCAAAATCATAGTTGCAACACAATTATAATCAGAATTAGTCTGATAGAACAAAATCTCAAAGCAAGTGAGAAGGTATTTTCATAATCAATATTTATTTTTGGTTGTGTGTACCCCTTGGCTAGTAAATGGACATGTAGTATTTAATGTAACTGCAACCTTTTTTAATTTGAGAACACAAATTTAATGTAACTGCAGCTTTTTTTAATTTTGAGAACCGATATGCATTATGCAATATGAACTTCGTATGTTGGGCTATTTTTTATTTGTAACCAGCGGTTGAAAAACTAAATAACACATCATTTCCAAAATTAATTTGTCAACATGAGCTTCCTCGTCTTTGATTTTGCAGTACTTCATGATCTCATTTTTCCTATCATTTTCGTGTATTGAGATAAATGCTTGTAACGCTCAAATACAGAGTTAAAATACCATTAAAACCTTCGAGCAATTTCACATGAAAAGCAAAAAACGAGTGCTAATCAAAATTGTAGAAATCAGATATAACAATCGCAAGTAAAAGTTGAGGCTTTTCTATTAGCAGTTGGAGCAGACACAACATGGTCTAATGATTGCAACCTAACTAACTCCATAGAAAATATTTTTTCTGTCCGACTTCAAGTTGCTAATTTCTTTAGGAAATCTATTCAATGAACTCCATTCCCATTTAATGCAACAGACAAATCCTTCTTTTATGTATAACAACTATATATCATACTCTAACTTAGAACACCAATGTATGTCTGGGTGTTAAAGTTAAACTCATTGTCTTGAACATTGGTCAAACAATCTAAGCAACAGTCAAAATTTAAATAGTTCAATATTTTGATGATACATTAAGTTCGAAATTTAATTTTTTTTAAAGGATGATGAAAAGATATCGAAAAAATTGAAGAATCAAAACCAAAAAATCAAATTAATTTAGTCTAGTATAATTTTTAATTTTTTGATATTGCCTACCCCTACCCATTTGTTTTCAATTGCCTTTCAACTTGATGGAAGATTAACTGTTGTTAATAACAGAAATCATACTTGCAATAGAATTGAATTAAAGAAAGGAATACAATGAGGAATAAGAGTAAGAATACAGAAGATGAGTAGAAAATTATTTTTCAAAGTAATGAATCCTTTCTCTCTTCTAGCAACCACTTTATATAGAGGATGATCACCTCTTCAGATACTAAGCTAGATTAGTTACTAACCAATTTAGCACTCTAACAACCTCTAACTACCTAATTAGTTAGAGTACTAACTGCTTCTAACATCAGTGATCCGGTGATATTAACACTTTCCCTCTAGCTATATTAACACTCATCCACCCCTGGTTGAACTTCTTGGTTGAACTTGATCTTTGGCGTATTTACACAGCTCAAGTACTATTTTGTGCCCATGATTTAGCTTTGTCTGTACTTTAATTTGATTATAATCTCATGCATTTTTCTAAATTTATGCCCATGGACTAATAAATGTGATTAGCTTTTCTTTGTAGGTGAAAAATGCTAAATGATGAGGCTAATAGGCAGATGAATGGAAAAGAGAAGGCATGGAAAAAAGTTCAATCTGAAATGATGTCTATGCCTAAGTATTGCATTGTCACGACATGGGCATGACATGCTGGGGAATTGGCACGCCCAACACCGTGTCATGCTGTCTTGCCTTGTGCATTCATGACCATGTCATGTCGGGCTGGCGTGTGTAACACCCCAAAAGTTTCTAAAATCAGACCCAAGGATTTAATCACAAAAAATAGAAAAATATACACTAGGTCACAGAACGATTCGTCAGGTGACTCGTTAAGTCACCTGACGGATCATTGACAAGTCACCCGATGGATCGTTGAGTGACCCGCTAAGTGGTGCCAAGATGGACAAGATGTTACTTCACGGAAGTTCTGACAGATGGGACGACGAGTCATTAAGTGTCCCCACGATTCATTTAGTCAACCGTTAAGTATGTAGTAATGGAGAAAAATGTTGATTTCCAGTGTACTCCATAAATTAATGAACGAGTCTTAAAGTCCCCTGACGACTCGTTAAGTAACCCATCAAGTGGGGTGATATTTGGGTTTGGCATTTTCTGTCCAATGATGACGAGTCAAGTGATGATTCATTAGTTCCAGTGATAGGTCATCTGATGATCCGTTGGTTGAAGATCAGAAGGTGGAATTTCAGGGGCAGAAGTAACAGATGGATCCAACGAGTTGTTAAGTCAGACGACGACTCATTGGGAGGGTCACTGCCACTAACGGGCATATTTTTAAAATGAATTCCCAGGGGTACTTTTATAAAATTCTATGCTTCTAACTCCTAAATGATGTTATTTTGGGACTTCTAAGGATCGAATTAAAGGGGTTTCTATAGCCTAATCCCTCATTCCTTCTCAAATCATCCGTAAGTTCTTCTGCTCCTTCCTCTCAAGGCTCAAGGACACCTATGGTTCTTCTCCAAGAGCTTCAAGGTTCAAGTGCTAGTGGGGGATTTCTTCAAGCCAGGTATTGTGGGACTTCAACAAGGATCTTCTTTCATCCTTGTGTCCCAATTTATATTCAAAACCTTAGCTACTTTGATTCTCTAAAAAAACATGTCTTAGGGTTTCTATTTTATGAATGTTCTCTCTCATGTTTTCCATGATTTTCAAGGTCCTCGTGATAAATAGCACATGATGTTCATGATTTCACTCTCAATTACATGATGAATTCCTATGATTAGATGTTAGCATGATTTCCTAAAGTTCAGTCCATTATTAGTTGCTTTCAAAAATATGGTCCTTTTGATATATGATCTTACCATGAATTCAACACATATGATTTACACTATGATTTGGGTTTATGATTTTCATGGATTTAGTATGATTAGCATGTTTATGATTTTCTAGACTCTCAGGCCTCTTACTAGTAGAAAGTAGCCCTGACTAGACTCTTATGAATTCAGTATGATCAGCATTTATATGGTTCTTTAGACTCTCAGGTCTCTTGCTAGTAGAATGTAGCCCTGACTGGTCTTGGAATATCAGTTATGATCCTTCAGTATTAGTATGTCATGGTCCTTTAGGCTCTCAGCACTGTTGTTAGATAAAGTCATTCTGATTAGTCTTAGGACATCAACTTCAAATTTATCAGTTACATATCCGTCTCATGTCTTTTAGTACCTCTCATGTATTAGCATGCATGCATGAATCATGATTTCAGTTCAAAGTCATATACTCCGTCAGCACTCAGCAGTTAGTATTAAGTTCTTGGGATTGCAGCTCTTTCCCTAGTCTTTCAGCTTAGTTAACCTACATTCGAGGACGAATGTTCCCAAGGGGGAGATAATATACACCTCAAAAGTCCCTAAAATCAAACCCGGGGGTTGAATCAGAGAAAACAAAAAGATCTGCACAAGGTCATATAACAACTCGTCAGGTGACTCGTTAAGTCACTTGACGGATCGTTGAGTGACACGTTAAGTGGTTTCAAGATGGAGAAGAAGTCACTTCCCGGAAGTTGTGATGGACAGGACGACGAGTCATTAAGTGTCCCCATGATTCATTTAGTCAACCATTAAGTGTGCAGTGTTGGAGAAAAAAGTTGATTTCCAATGTACTCCACGGATTAAGGAACGAGTCGTAAAGTCCCCTGATGACCCGTTAAGTGACCGATCAAGTGGGGTGATTTTTGGGTTTGGCATTTTCTATCCAGTGTTGATGAGTCAAGTAACGATTCATTAGTTCCAGTGACGGGTCATTCTGATGATCCATTGGTTGAAGACCAGAAGGTGGAATTTCAGGAACAGAAGTAACAGATGGATCCAATGAGTCATTAATCCAGGCAACGACTCGTTGGGAGGGTCGTTGCCACTAACGGAAAATTTTCAAAATGAATTCCTAGGGGTATTTTTATAAAATCCTATGCTTCTAACTCCTAAATGATGCTGTTTTGGGACTTCTAAGGATCGAATTAAAGGGGTTTTCATAACTTAATCTCTCATTCCTTCTCAAATCATCCATAAGTTCTTCTTTTCCCTTCCTCTCAAGGGTCAATGACACCTAGGTTCTTCTCTAAGAGCTTCAAGATTCAAGTGCTAGAGGGGGATGTCTTCAAGCTAGATATGTGGATCTTCAAAAAGGATCTTCTTTCATCCTTGTTTCGTAATTTATGTTCAAAACCTAGCTACTTTGATTCTATATAAAATCATGTCTTAGGGTTTCTATTATATGAATGTTCTCTCTCATGTCTTCCATGATTTTCAAGGTCCTCATGATAAATAGCACATGATGTTCATGATTTTATTCTCAATTGCATGATGAATTCCCATGATTAGATGTTAGCATGATTTCCCAAAGTTCATCCCATGAATTAGCTGCTTTCGAAAATATGATCCGTTTGAGATATATGATTTTACCATGAATTCAGTACGTATGATTTACACTATAATTTGGGTTTATGATTTTCATGGATTTAGTATGATAAGCATGTTTATGATTTTCTAGACTCTCAGGCCTCTTGCTAGTAGAAAGTAGCCATGACTAGACTCTCATGAATTCAGTATGATCAGCATGTATATGATTATTTAGACTCTCAGGCCTCTTGCTAGTTGAAAGTAGCCCTAACTAGTCTTGGAACATCAATTATGAGACCTCGGTGTTGGTGTGTCATGGTCCTTTAGGCTCTCAGGACTATTGTTAGATAAAGTAGTTCTAACTAGTCTTAGGACATCAACTTCAGATTTATCAGTTACATGTATCTTTATGTTCAGATGGGAGTAGTACTTAGCACCGAGTAGCCTAGGGTTCCAGTGTACCTAGGTCATAGAGCTACGTCCCACCCTAGGATAAAGGATTCTCAATAGTACAGAATGTTTCCCTTAGCCCTAGGAATATGGGATCCTCGTTATTTGAGAGTGTCTCCCTTGCCTCAATGGGTGCATGCAGGGGTCATCGTTATTAGAGATTGTCTCTCTGAGTTCAGGAGTGATATCACGCCAGTCAGAGTTCTTACCCTTGGCAAGGTATGAACACTCTTCTAATCGGAGTTACAGGCTGAGCTCTATGAGGCTCACATTGGTGTTTGTTGGTTAATAGTCTCTCCCGCAGTATAGTTTAGTTTCAGTTTTAGTACATTTATTTCAGTTACAGTTTTCCGTTTATGATTTTAGAGTCAATCTTCAGTACATGTACATAACCCAAAAATTAGATTTACTTATATTTCATTAAATATTTTCAAACGAGCATATCATATCAATAACTACGCATATCAGATAGGTTCATTTCACTTCACCTTAGTTATGTATTTGGATCAGTCTTTCTCAGCATACTAGCATGTTCCTAGCTTCAGTTACGTTTCCCATCTACTCAGTACTTTTCAAATATTGATCGCATACTTTATGTGTTATATCATTTTATGATATAGATTCAGGTATTCAGAATCAGCCCAACGGTTAGACACGCTCCAAACTCTATCAACTGACAGTTGTGAAACCTCATCTTCCAAGGATGGGAGTTTTATTTTCTTTAATTTCAGTATAATTCTAGTTTTAGATGTTAGAGTTAGCTGGGGACTTGTCCCAACAACTCATTAGATTATTAGAGGCTTTCAGACAGTGTAGTACTAGTTTCAACTTATGACTCAGTGTTGTTATTAGATATATATCCTTTCCCTTTTATTAATTATGTTTTAGTTAAGCTTCCGCTCAGTTATGTTCTTTAGTTGTTGTTATGTTAGCATTATGTTATTCCATGGGTTAGCTTGGAGCAATTCGTGGTTCTAGGTCCAGTGTTATGGCCAGGGTGTAGACTCGATCGTGACAATGTGCATAGCAGATGCTTATCTGGTGTGCATGTTCATCTGTTCCATGTCATGGAGTAGCCATGCCCTATCCAGCAGCGTGCCATGCTGACGAAATTGTACGACTAGTGTCGTGCCACGCCAAGGCATGCTATGCCAAAGTCCATTATCCAGTGTGCCTCTGCGATGACTCCATGCCACAAAGGCTAGTTGGGGCATCTAGCTGTGTGTCACGAAGGTAGTTTTAGATGGCCAAAAATTCTTGTCCTATTAATAGGACACTTAGCTCATTAGTTTAGATAATACAAAATATTTTGGGAAAAAAGGGATGGCTGGAGCAAGAACGGAGGAAGGACATCATCATTTTAGGATTCTTTTTCTTTCTTTCTTTTTACATTCTTGTAATACATGAATTCAAATACTTTGTTGGATTCTTGAAGAATAACGAGTGGCTAAAACCCTCATTCTAGGGTTGAGGCCACAAACATGATTGTTTATACTTAAATTCATGTTCGTTTGATTATTTATCTATGTTGATTGTTCTTGCACTATTGTATTACTTATTTTAATGCTTGATCATCATTAAAATACACCTAGAGTTCTTAGGCAAACTTGAAAGGGTAAACCCTATGATTGAATGTGGAATGTAAGGAGTGTGATCTTGAACATGATTTGCACTTAGGATAGAAATATACCTACTACGCCACACTTGGTTAATAAAATGGAATGGGAGATAAAATGCATAGAATTGGGATGTCACATCACCACTCAATGATGTAGTTGTGAGGCCAATTTGATACAAAATGGTTAGAGGTTCGAAAGACCATAATCATGTCATTAACCCCATAAATCAACAACCAAGATAAGTAATTGAACCAATGTAAATTAATGCTAAGTATGAATATAGGCCTCGACTCTGAAATATTTTCCCATTATTGTTTATAATTTAGTTCGTGATTAATTTTAGATTTTAAAAACAACAACAAAATCTTGAAAACCTCTGCACTTGAGAAAGTTAATAGTAGTACTTAAATTTGGTTATTCGCTAAAAGTCAATTTCTTATGGGTTCAACATCAAGCTCGCACAAGCCACTTTATTACTTGCACGACCGCGTGCATTGGGGCACAAATAAATTTTTGGGGCCGTTGCTGACGGACTTCTAAAATTAGTGAATATCTTATTTTTGTGTTATTGTTATATTCTCTAAAGTGCTAACAACTTGCCCTTAGTCAACACTTTTACAGGTACAGGTTGGTCCTTACAGCAAGTTGGAAAGGGATAGAGCGTTAGTAGAACCACACCCTGAACCTGAAAGAAGGTTGAGACAACTAAGAAAAGAGGGTGCTACTCTTTATCCCATCCAGCAGGTTCAATAGGATGAGGTTGTTCCAGCAGAGATGGTGGCCAGACCAACTCGTGAAGTGGAAATCCTACTCGCGAAAAATGTGACCTCCATGAGGAGCCCGAAGGAAGATTTTGAGCTAAAGCAAAACATGGTGCAATTGCTGCAGACGAGTGGATAGTTCACAGGCCTAACCTATGAGGAGCCACAATAGCACTTGCAGAATTTTTTGGAGATTATGACATTTTTGTCTCCACCAGAGTGTCAACGAATTATGTTTGGCTCGCCCTTTTCCAATTCTCATGGATAAGCAAAGAGGTGATTGAAGGCAGAACCACCAAACTCCATCATAACCTGTGATGACCTTGCAAGGAAGTTCTTCATCAGATTCTTCCCGTCTGGGAAGACTGCAAAGCTAAGGAGTGAAATTTGAAGCTTTAAGCAGAGGCCAGATGAAAATTTATACCTTATATGGGAGAGATTAAAATCTCTTCTAAGAGACTGCTCCTATCACCAGTAGACCAATGAAGTGTTGGCACATACTTCTATGGAAAGCCTTGACCCACATACTAAAATTTTGTTAGATTCTACAACAGGCGGTCAAGTACTGGAGAAAATAGATGAGACATTGTAATTTGTTGAACAGGATTGCATAGGGAAACTCAGAGTGCACAATGATGCATCAAAGGGTGTGTCAGAAAAATGGTTGGAATGATAGAGGTGGACAGTGTGAATGCCTTGACATCTCAATTGGCCTCTTTCCAAAACCATATGATGACTCAGTTTAACAGGCTGAACTTGGCTCAACCATAGGCACAAGTACATGTAGTTCAACCACCTCAAAGCTAGTGTGAGATATGTAGAGGCAGCGGTCATATGGTGGACTCTTGTGGAGCAAACCTAGAGTCAGTTAATTTTATAAGTAATGTGCAAAGAGAGAACCAAAACTATGGGAACGCCTACAATAGAAACTGGCAGAATCACCCCCAACTTCTCTTGTGGTGGAAATCAGGGAAAGAGTTATAATTTCCAGCATCAACAACAGCACAGGGTAATTAAGCTAGCGCACAGTCAAGAAATATAGAGGAGATGTTGCATAAAATTATAGCTAACCAGGCAAAAACAGCAGCTGATCAAGCAAAAATGGAAACTGAGCTAAAAAATTAGTAGTTAAACAAGGAATAAAAAGAAGCAGATGGGGCAATTAGCTACAGCTCAAAACACCAGACCTCAATGGAGTTTACTGAATGACAGAGATCCAAACTTAAAGTAGGTTATGACTATCAATTAGAGGGGCCAACGAGAGCTAGATAATGCACTATTGAAATAGAAGAAGAATGAGGTGCAAGCTAAGTTGACAAGACTAGGCCCATCTACTGATAAGGACAAAGCCAAGGTAGCTACAGAAAACATTGTACAACCACTAGTGCAGCCAACAAAGAGACTACCACCACCATTCCCTCAAAGGCTTTATAAAAGCAAGGAGGATGCTTGTTTCAAGAAGTTCTTTTACATTTTGAAAGACCTTCGTATACATTTGCCTCTAATTGATATCTTGTAGGGAATGCTCCAAGTACGCTAAGTAATTGAAGGAGGTGGTGTCCAACAAGAAGAGGGTGGTTGATGTGGACACAGTGGCACTCACTGAAGATTGCAGCTCAAGGGCAATGAGCAAGCTTCCAGAGAAGCTCAAAGACCTTGGGAGTTTCACCCTCACGATACAAATTGGTGGAAGTGAGATGATGCAGGCCATATGTGATCTAGGGGCAAGTGTGAACCTAATATCCCTATATTTGTTTAATACACTTGGTTTGGGAAAACTAAGGCCTTCTAAAGTGATGCTGCAGATGGCTCACCGAACAAAAGTGGTACAGAAGGGATTATTAAGGACGTACTCATCAAAGTCGATAAATTAATAATTCATGCTAACTTTATTATTCTTAACTTTGAAGTTGATGACAAGGTACCAATTATGTTGGAACGTCCATTCCTAGCCACAGGTGGAGCATTCATAGATGTTAGGGAAAGCAACTTGAAGATGAGGGTCAATGATGAGGAGGAGACCTTCAGAGTGTACAAAGCACTCAATACCCCAACACACTACAAGTATCTCTGTATGATCACGACATTAACAGAGGATGAGTGTGGAGTGGAGGAGTGCAAGCTGGCAAGCCCTCATCTATAAGGCTCGCATAGAAAGGAAATCTGATCCTATAACTGATAGACTAAAGTGATCCTGGATGAGATGTGATGGTGAAAAAGAGGAAAAATGTGGAGTTTGTTCCCTCAAGAGTTAAGAAAAGAAGGAACCTATTACCGAAAGGGAAGAAGAGGTTGAGTACATCTTGAAAGGATGTAACTCACATCGTGTCGTAACGTTAAATTAAGTGTTGCTTGGGAGGTAACCCAAGTTGACGAGTATATATTTTTCTTATGCTTTTATTTTGTCTAATATTACCCTTATTTTTGTTTTTTTTGATTAATTCAGATGAAGGGGAAGTCTGAGTATCTATATAAGTGAAGCTAAGGAGCATGACAAAGCATAAGTGTGGGGTTACCAACCCTTGCAAATATGCTGCTAGCTAGACCTAGAGACCTCAGGAAGTATTCCTATCCCTTGTTTGATTTTAATCGATGCTTGGGGGACACAACATATTTTTAAGTGTAGGGTGAGGGAAACTCAAAATTTTTTGTGTCGGATGAGGTTGAAGTGGGTGCTTAGTCTGAAAGTTTTTATTTGAAAAGTGTAAGTAGAGCATATTCAACCACCCTTTGGTTTTTCTTTTCAGTTCTTTTCCAAAGGGGGGCACTTTGAACCGAGAATAAGTTTTTGATTTTTATGTGAAATTTTTGTTATTAGTCATGGTTAGGGACTTTTTCCGATGATGGATGAATGATGACCATCTTAAAGGAAACTTATTCATTAGGATTTTTCTTTGGAACCCATAACTGGTTGAATGCTTGATGCTTTTGTTGAGTGCTACACATGACTGGAAGATGTAAGTAAGTCTTAAATTGAGAAGCACATTTTGTGAATTGAATAACTCTGTAAAGACACCTAGGATCATGAAGTTGACTCTTGTATGTTGTATGCTTAACTTTGAATTCATGTAGTTAGCTAAATTGAGAGTCTATATGGATCTGTCTTGAATTAAACATGTGTAGTGAGTGTGAGGTTTTTGTGTATTCCATGCTATCATGTGATGTCTAGAACTTGCCTGGTATATTTACAAAGCCAAATGAGGAATGTTAATCATAGGAGATGATATAGGCATTTATTTGATTAATCATATTTTTATCCTTTGCTTTACCTACACACAAAGTATGACCCTGGTTAGCCTAATTGAGCTTTCAGCCTATTCTTTGATAGCCAAAAGTAGCTTAATCCTTTTCTTTCAATTGACCTGAATTTGATTCAATACTCCTAAGCGCTCAAGTAAGAAAAATGCACAAGAATACAAGGAGTGAATATTGAAAAAAGAGAGATAGTTGTGTGTGGAAGTTGAAGAAAAGATTAAGGGTGCAATTGCTTAAAAATGCAAATGTGTTTGTAGGAAGTAGAAAAAACAAAAGAAGTGTAAAGTTTGATACTTGAGTACTCCCTACTAATAGTATAAATATTCTTAATGAAAGGAGAAAATAAAGGAAAAATTATAGATGAGAAGAGAAGGGGAAGAAGTAAAGGAAAATATTGTGCTTAATAAGAAAGTGTGACGTATTAAAAGCGCTTAGGAAAGATAGTCATTATTACTATCCAGAATAGTACCGACCCGTCCCTTAGCCTACATTATAACCTAAAAAGTTCTACTTGATTTTACAGTTAGATGTTCCTATACTAGTGGAGTAGTACACTGAGGGCAAGTTATGGTTCATTATGTGTTGCATGTGAAATCTTTTGTGAAAGTGAGCAGAATTTTATTCTCATCCCATACTTGTTATAGATTGTTTATATGTGAGTGAAAATGAATAACTCTCTTTGTTGTGAGGGCACATGATTGATGAAATATAGGTTACATATTTGACTTCTTGATTTGTTAACTTGCATGAATTTGCTAAAGTTGTAAAGTCAGTTCTTGAGGTTAGGTGGTCTTAACTTAGTTGTTCATGAATTTAACTGTATTATAAATAACATGCTTGATATGAACTTGTCATCTAGGTCAGTCATTGCAGCCTTAACTGAGTTACCTTTCTTCAATTGGTATTTTTATGGAGCCTTCTTGTATCATGAGATATAAAAGATTTGTTGAAGTACGAACAAGACTTTAAGTATGGGGTGGTAATCTTGGACATATTTACACGCCCAAGTACTATTTTATGCCCACAATTTAGCCTTGTCTGCACTTTAATTTAATTATTATCTTATGTATTTTGCTAAATTTGTGGCCATGGACTAACAAATGTGATTAGCTCTTCTTTGTAGGTAAAAAAATGCTAAATGATAAGGCTAATGGGCAGATGAATGGAAAACAAAAGGCATGGAGCAAAGTTCAACTTGAAATGATGTCTATGCATAGGTATTGCATTGTCGCGACATGGGCGTGACACGCCAAGGAATTGGCATCATGTCACACTGGCATGCCTTGTGCGTTCATGACCGTACCACCCCGAGCTGACATGCATAGCAAATTCTTATCCATTGCACATGCGCGTCAGCACCGTGCCACGGAGCAGCCATGCCATGTCCAATAGCGTGCCATGCCAAAGTCCCTTATCCAGTGTACCTCCATGATGGCTCCGTACCACAGAGACTAGTTGGGGCATGCAACAGCATGTCACGAAGGTAGTTTTAGATGGCCAAAAATTCTTGTTCTATAAATAGGACACATATATCATTATTTTAGATATCACAAAATATTTTGGGACGGTTGGAGCAGAATAGAGGAAGGACTTCATCATTTTAGGGTTTGTTTTCTTTCTTTCTTTTTATATTATTGTAATACATGAATTCAAATACTTTGTTGGATTCTTATAGAATAATACGTGGTTAAAATCCTAATTCTAGGGTTGAGGCCACAAACATGATTATTTATGATTAAATTAACATTCATTTGACTGTTTATCTATATTGATTGTTCTTGCATTCTTGTATTACTTATTTTAATGCTTGATCATCATTAAGACACACCTAGAATTCCTAGGCAAACTTGAAAGGGAAACCCTAGGATTAAAATTAGAATGCAAGGAGTGTGATCTTGTTCTTAAACTTGATTTTTGTTTAGGATAGAAATATACTAATACATGTCACGATTCGAGCTGGGACCCTGGATCGAGACACGAGATCTAGAACCACGAATGGCTCCAAGCTAACCCATGGCATATTCATAGCAACTCAAGAACATAAATTAAAGTGGAAAATTAAAATCTAAACATGAATATGCAGAAGTCTATATAGTGTAAAATAAAAACAAGAGTGGCGAATCCAACAGTTGAGTCGACCAACACATGTATGTTTGAAAAGCCTCTAGTTATATATGGATTGATGGGACAACCTCCCCAACTATTCCACCAAATCTGAAATTGAAAAACAAAACACATAACTAGAAGAATGTCCTCGGTAGATGAGAATTCACCAAGTAGGGACTGAACTGGATTGAAATGGGAGCAAGGCTGGCGCGGCTGAGTCTGATCACCTGAACCTATATCATGAAACTATATAGCATAGAGTATGCGGTTAGTATTTTGAATATACTAAGTATTTGGGGTAAGTAAAATAGTCTATCAAAATGCTAAAGATTTCATGAGTGTAGGACATTTCAACATGAAGTAATAGTCATAATTTTGGCATGACGGCTCAAGGTTTGCAAAACAGTTCATAAGCTAGTCATAATTATATTCATAAGAGAAATCTTGTAAACATAACTTGAGCCAAATTATCATAATCATGAACATGCATAAAATCATAAGAAATAGTGGGAGGATTCATCATAACTGACATCATCATGATAGAGCTTACATGATGCCCCAACTATCTCTCTCAAGTGGGAAGATCAGCCCCAAGCTTGCCAGACAAGGGATGATGACCACCTCGTAGGGTTAAGATGAGTATAGTCCTATGTTGGCACGTAGTTCTGAGGCCTAGGTTCCCAAAACCCCCGACCTACTCGGTGTTAGATACTACTTCCAAAACATGCACATGGCTCAGAGAGTAATCATGAAACATACTTTAAATATATAGGCTAGTTAAAATCATAAGATACGTGAACATGGTTGAAATACATGAACTAGCCATGAAAGAGGCCCGTGAGTCGGCCATAAACATAAACATGACACTTGTAAAAGCTATGCATACTTGAGAAAGTCATCATACATGAAATTTATAAATTCATGATAGATTGTTGTAAAAATCATACTTCATGATTATAATACATAACTTAAAACTTGAGAGTTGATATCATAAAAAAATCATGGGATTTCAATAGAATGGAGTTTAACCCTAGAAATTCATAATTATGTTTGATAGTAATTTCATGGAAGACTTGATAGAAATAAAAAATCATAATCATAGAATCATCAATTCGATCAAGATAACTAAACGCATGGGAGAATCAAGGAGGAATTCAACAATACCCCATAAAGCCCTAGAAATTCGAAATTAGAGCATGGAAAATGGGAGATCATGATTTCAATTGGAGAAGGGGCATGAGGGTGGAACAACCCCTCATTGATGAACCCCAAATACCTTGGTTCACTAATTTCTTGACTTAGCTTGAAACCCCAAGAGAATTTGAGAATATGAGGGTGAAGAACCTAGTTTGTTCTTGAGAGCCTTGAGGGATTTTGATCTTTTACTTTGAGTGTTAGGAGTGGAATGAAGGTTCTAGGGTAAATAATACCCTTAAAACACTCTTTCCCAAGATTAAAACAATGTAGTTTAGGGATTAGGAACTTATAAATTATGAGAATGCCCTTAATAATTCAACAAGAAATAGGACACACTGCCAATCACCACGAGTGACTGGATGACTCGTTGGGGGGACTTGATGAGTAGTCCTGACCTCTCATCACCATTGGAACAAATTCCCACCTGACGACTCGTCATCGCACCTAATGGGTCACTTAATGACTCGTTCTAAGTCTCAAGTTTTCACCTCTACTTCACACTAGACGAGTCATCTAACGACAGGTTAGGTGACTGGATGACTCGTCACCTCAATTTATTAAGACTTCTGGCTTTAGCATTCCTTGGCTACCCTGCACCCAATGACTCACTTAAGGAGTCGTTAAGTGAACATACGAGTCATTTGACGACTTGTTCTGTGTTCTAGTGCAGTTTGGTCTGATTTCTCCATTTCAACCCTCAGGTCTGATCTTAGGGACTTCTGGGGTATTACATTATCTCCTCTTGGGAACATTCATCCTCAAATGTAGAATAAGCATACTGAAAGGCTGGAGAAGGAACTGCAATCTCAAAACTAAATAATTAAAGATGAAAATTGATGGAGTGACTGACTTTGGTCTGATATACATGACTGAACTTAATTAAGGAAACATACATGCATGCTATGACATGAAAGGAACTTAGATACATGAACTTGACATGAAACTGAATTGAGTACTAAGGAGAAAACTGGTACCTTATGCTGGAACTGAGCCAGAAGGGAAAAGATGTGGGTATCTAGCCATCATATCTACTTCGGCTTCTCATGTAGCTCCTTCAACAAGATAATTCCTCCATAAAACCTTTCACTGAAGCTACTTCTTTGTTCCTCAACCTCCGAACCTGACAATCAAGGATCTCAATCGGAACCTCCTCTTTGGTAAGGCTATCCTTCACACATATGTTCTCCAACAGGACAACTAAGGCCGGGTCACCAATGTACTTCTTCAATAGAGATACATGGAAAACTGGATACACCGAACCTAACTCTACTGGTAGCTCCAATTCATATGACACCTTGCCAACTCGCCTCAAAATCTTGTAAGGACCAACGTGTTGAGGGCTAAGCTTCCCCTTCTTTCCAAATGTTATACCCCGGGAACCCAAGGATCAAACCTGAAAGTTAAACGGGGAAAATCTGGAAAATGTTGCAGCAGTGCAGAATGAGTCGTTAGACAACTAGTGAGGAGAACCCATGAGTCGTCAGGTGGCTCGAGGGAAGGTTGGACTGAGCTGAGGACTTGAGGTCCCCACGGGCATGGGAACGACTTGTGGTCAGTCACCACGAGTCGTCAGGTCTCCCGTGGGGTGAGGTTAAGGGTTACCTGGGAGGTTTGACCAGTATACCTAATGGATGGGACCCCACGAGTCATGGCTAGTCACAATGACTCATGAGGTGAGCCATGAGCAAGCCCATGAAATTTTAGTGGAGATGAGGCAATGTACTTGACGAAAGGGTGTAATGATTCATGGTCATTGGAGACGAATCATTAGGTCTCCCATTGAGAGCCCAGTCGATCTGGTATCCAGTGTACTTTATGGATGACGCTACATGTCGTTGCCCATCCTGACGAGTCATCAGGTCACCCGTTGGGGTCACCTGACAGTTATTTTCTGCGAATTAGTAAGGGCCTTCTCGTAATTTTCTACAATCCTAAGACCTAAACTACGTCGTTTTGAGGTCGGGACAGGGTCTTTTAATGGGAAATCATCGATGATAAACTTCATTTTGATACTTGTAAGAGTAGAGAGGGAAGAGGAAAGGGATTCAAGTGTCTTCTTCAAGTTCTTCAAGATTCCACCTAAGGCTTTTCAAGGGAGTTAAGAATCAAGAAGTTCCAGGTATGTGGGGTTGTGAATGGGTAGTTTAGTCCCTACCCATGCCCAAGTTCTCCCTAATTTGTTAAAAGCTATCAATTTTTGATGGGTCATAACCCAAATGCATGTTTCCTCAAAAATCGATATGGATATGTTAAAGTATGTCTAAAATCATGGGTGTGAATTGTTGGGATATTTTCACTTATTTTCTTTAATACTTGATGATTTAATTCCTAAAAGCACATGTACCCTAAATTATGGGGTTTTTAGTGAAATTTATGATTTTGGTGATTTCTAAAGCATGATATGAACCTTTGAATTTTATGCATGTTTTCAATTACTCATATTATTATGATCATGTTTTCCTTAAATTTAAGCATTTCAAGTATGGTTGAAATTATGGGCAACTCCCACATGTCGCTTATGATTCATGAACTATGTTTTTTACCAAACCAAGGGCCCCCATTTCCATGGCTAGTATCACGAATTTTCAAGAATGTTATGATTATCATGATTTAACTAGCCATGCAAGTCATGTATGAATTTTATGAGCACGTTGCATGTTTTGAGAGTAGTACTTAACACCNGGTAGCGAGTGAAGTATGAATTTTATGAGCACGTTGCATGTTTTGAGAGTAGTACTTAACACCGAGTAGGTTCGGGGCCTAGGTTACGCCCCGAATCTCAAAACTATGTGCAACCGTAGGTTATGTTTGGTACCACCTCAGTGTCTCTCCCCTATGCCCTACGGGGTCTTCATGAGTGATATCATGCCTTTCATGGTTCATACCCCTGGCAAGGTATGGACGGCATCCCCACTAGGCTTATAGGTCGGGCTCCATGTGTGCTCGTATGGGGTATGTCAGTTATAGAAATCTCCCATTGTTCCTCATTGTTGTAATGCAGGTATGATTATGTTCTTTTTTCTCAAATTATGTTTTATGAACTGTTTTCCCTCATGTTATGACTATGACAGGCTTACGAATATGTTGAAAAATCTTGATCCTTACAATATACTTATGATTTTAGTTTTTATGATCATGACGTCCCTACTCCTATAAATTTCATGAATTTAGGCATTGTATTGTATACCTTACGTACTTAGTACCTTCCAAGTACTGACCCAAATATTTTCAGGATCCGGTTCACAGGTTCAGCATCGTACTTAGCTTGCTCAGTTTTTCTCTCAGCTTCGAGTGGTGAGTCCTCATTATTCGAGGGCTTCTTGTTCGGACTTTATTTTCCTTTTATTTACAGAATGTTGGGGTTAGCTGGGGTCTTGTTCCTTCAACCCGTCTATTATGATTAGAGGCTTTCAACCGTTTTTGTTTGGATCTTGTATTGTTGTTTCTTACACCTCTTGTTACGATTTTCAGCTAGTGCATGATTACTAAGTTAAGATTTTTGCCTTATGTGAATGGATTAGATATATGCTCACGCCATGGGTTGACTTTGAGTCTTTGGGGCTCCTTGTCCCGTGTGTACGATCCGAGTGTACTCTCGGTCATGAAAAATTTGGTATCAGAGCAATAAGTTCATATGTGTCCTAGGGAGTCTGAAAGCCACGTTAGGTAGAGTCTTTTTCATGGGTGTAAAGCGCACCACACTTATGACAAAGAGGCTACTAAACATTTTAGGAAATATCCCCTTCTTTCATGATCTATGTCGTGCGGTGAAAACCTCTCTATCCTTCTAACTCGTGCTATTCGCGATTGCAGAAAAATTATGGCTCCCAGAAGGCTGAACAGAAGGAGGAACAGAAATGATGAAGGCCACGAGGGTGGCCATGATAATGGGTGTCAGCAAGCCCCACCTGTTCAGGAGTCCCAGACACTAGAGCCAGTTGCCCACGCCGAGTTTCGAGTAGCTATTCAAATGTTGGGAAGGCCTTGACTGCTCAAGTTAACCAGCAAGCTGTTGCGCATGTTCCACAGAACGGCAATGCAGCGACAACTCGGATCAGGGATTTTCTAAGGATGAACCTTCCCGAGTTCACAAGAGCAAAGGTGGACGAGGATCCACACGAGTTCATTGAAGGGATCTTAAAGGTCACTCAGGTTATGGGAGTGACAAATGAGGAGTGTGTTGATTTCGCCTCTTATCAGCTTAAGGAGGTCTCTTATATTTGGTTTAAGCAACAGAAGAACAGGCGGGCAGCGGAAGCAGGCCCTATCAGTTGGGACAAGTTCCACATGGCCTTCCTCGATAGGTTCTTCCCTTGGGAGATGAGGGAATTTAAAGCAACTGAGTTTGTTAATCTCAAACAGGAAAAGATGATGGTGTTAGAATATTCACTTGAGTTCACTCGCCTGTCAAAGTATGCCCTTGAGTTAGTGATGGACCAGAGGGCGCAGGTGAGAAGATTTGTGCAAGGAGTAGCCGAGTATCTGGACAAGGACTGCAGAACAACCATGCTTCATCCTGTATGGACTACCCACGGATAGTCCTTTATGCCCAGCAGATGGAGGCAGCTCATATGAGGCAGAGAGAGGCCAAGAGGGCCAGAATTGATAGCTGCAGGTCCTCCCAATCGAGGCCAGGAGGTGGGCCTCACCATCAATCCTAGCATAGTCCTATTACACCAGCACCATCTTCAGCTAGTACCCCATCCAGACCTCGAGACGATCAGAGAAGCAGGGCCTCAGGTTCAAGGGGTCAGAGTAGCATGCGCACAGAGAGCACCTTCCCATCTTGTGCTAGTTTTGGCAAGAACCACCCAATGAAGTGTTTGGGGGCTCAGATGCTTGCTTCGGGTGTGGCAAACCCAGACACAGGCTTTGGAATTGCTCCGCAGCCAGGTCAGGGGGTGGTGGAGCCCACACTCCAGTAGCCCAGTGGCACGTCCTACTCAACAGGGTACTTCGATTGTTCCAGCCAGCGGCCAGCGCCAGAATCGATTTTATGCACTTGGCTCTCGACAGGAGCAGGAGACTTCTCCCGATGTGGTCACGGGTATGTTTCGGTCTTTCATATTGATGTTTATGCTTTGCTAGATCCGGGAGCTACACTGTCTTTTGTGACACCTTACATTGCTAGTAACTTTGGGGTCAGTCTTGAAACTTTGTCAGAACCATTTTCTGTGTCTACTCTGGTTGGGGATTCAGTCATAGAAAGACGGGTATATAGAGTTTTCCCCATTACTGTATAACATAAGTATACCTCCGCAGACTTAGTAGAATTGGCTAT